>PVJI01002963.1:0-134066 GCA_004026765.1 Micronycteris hirsuta | reverse complement strand
AGGGGTTTGGAGGAGGGGGAGGAGCAGGGGGCAGTCTAAGTGCAGGGACTGAGAACCAGAAGCTGGCTGAGGCTGGTATGCATACACAGAGGCCAGGGGCAATTGTGCCGGACGAGTGTGTAAACCCCCGCCAGCACTGCTGCCCTGCACGCTTCCCCTGTGCCATTTCAGTTCTCAGGCCTTCATGACACAAAGTACGGTTTCTGACCTTCACAACAATCCCCCAGAGGCGTCCCGGGATGGCTATGAATGTGGCCCAATACAAAATTGTAAATGTACTTAAAACAGGATGACGTGTTGCAATGTATTTACTGTGTGGCCCCAGACAACTCTCCTTCTTCCAGGGTGGCCCAGAGACGCCAAAAGGTTGGACACCCCTGCAGCGAAAACCTTATTTTCACAACTATAACCCTGTCGCCATCACCCTGTATTCCAAGAAGGTAGGAAAGCGCCGGCCTGGGTAGCACTGATGGGGGGCACGGAAGCTTGGCGGCCACTAACTTGAAAAGGTCTTTGTGATCGCGATCCCAAGCCTGAGAACCAGCAGTTGAAGGAAAGGCCTGACATGGTTCCTTTAGGCCTTAAATCAACAACAAAACTGGCTGCATGGTTGCCCTGGCTGGTGTAGCTCAGTGGATTGAGCGCGGGCTGCGAACTAAAGGGTCGCAGTTCGATTCCCAGTCAGGGCACATGCCTGGGTTGCATGCCAGGTCCCTGGTGGGGGCCACATGAAGGGCAACCACACATGGATGTTTCTCTCCTTCTCTTACTTCCCTTCTGTCTAAAAATAAATAAATAAAATCTTAAAAACAACAACAACAACAACAAAAAAAAAAACTGGCTGCATGGCTTGATTAGTTGGAACACTATTTCTAACTTGTAATCATTCCAGGATACTTACGTTCTCTAAAATGCACACCGTGACTGAACTGAAACCTGTCTTCAGTTTGTGATTAGAGCACAAAGAGGCGATAAGGAATAGGGGTAAACATCACAGATGAATACAGTATTTTTGGCTTGTGCATAGACTAGCTCAGCTGCGTAAACCGAGTTTACAGCTGAAAATTTTTTTTTCATTTCACTCAAGTCAATAATCGTTTACCTGCTGGATAGTGCTTAATGCGGAGTTTTCATCTAGTTCACATTTAACAAAATCGAAAAGGAAAAACCAAATAATAACACCTCATTTGTGTATAGTGCTTGTATTTCAAAGAAGACATCATAACCCATTTTATACTATCTAATTTACAGTAACAACACTTTTATAATGTAAATACAAGCAAGGGCTATTATCATTTTACAAATTATGCATGAAAGGAACCAAAGCTTGTGAGAATAAAATAACTGGTTCAATGTAACTTCCATTTTAGAGGTGTAATAGTTGTTTTCTTTTTCTTTTTCTTTTTTTTTTGGCAATAAAGCCAAGCTTTAGATAGACATGTCTATTAAGGTGTATCTTACCCTTACATTTTAAAATGAAAAAAACCTTGCTTAAGAGAAATAACTAAGATCAAAATGTTCCCGTGTTCAACAGACCAAATTTCTCTCCCGAGTCTAGGTCAAAAGCAATCCATCCCTACCACCCAGCTCTGAGTTTATCAGCACCGTTCTCACCATCGAGGGCCACGCATATTAACAATCACCTGAGCTTCATGTCACTTCATGTGCATTGTGCTGCCATGATTCTGTCATCTCAGATTGGATTTGGAAGGTACCATAACATGCATACACTCTGCCCGTATGTAAAGTCATTGACACTTTATGCTTGTATCGACTTCCACTTGGGGGTTAACATGTTTCTGATCTTTTTGTGTATTCACCCACTAGTTCATTCATTCATTCACATTCTCAAGCATTCGTGCATCCACTCAACAAGCATTGTTTGTGTGTCCAAAATGCACAATCACGACTGTAGGCGTAAAGGATAAAAACAGGAAGAAAAACATCACTGACTTCAGGAAACTACAGCTCAATGAGGGACCCAGAAGAGTGAACAACTGCAGTTCAGTGCAGGGGGTGTAGAGATGGAGCCACACTCAAAAATGTTTGCGGAGCCCAGAGAGGGGATGGGTCTCTGTCTGAGAGGGCGAGGAAGACCTAGAGAAGGCACTCCTAGATCTGAGCATGCCAGGAAGAAGGCGAGCTGTGTATTCCATATGCCTTTTGAAACTCTATTTGAGGAATGTCACACGGTCAGCAACACAAAATCGAAGCCTGGGTCTGGTCTACCCAAGGTCTGTATTCTTCACATTTTACTACTGTTATACTCCAGGGGGTGAGAGGTAAGAGCAGACTAACTAGTTATCAAATATGTGTGATCTCTTAGCCCATCTCTGTTTTTATTTCAGTGTAAAAATTTTATATAGGAATACTACAAATACAGCCTTTTCAAATACATTGTGTTGGATGGGTCAGATTTTTCCTGTTTCCCTCTTCCCAACCCTTCAGAGTTGGTGCTGCCTAGACTCAAAATAATGAGAGCCAGCCTTATAGGCTTCTTAGCATCCCCCCCGCCCACATTAGCAACAGGTGTTTGGAAATAGACTCTGAAAATTCTGCAACCAAGTCCCTGAAGGGATAGCTCTTCCTGAAACCTCTGAGAAGTCCCGCATGAAGACCTTTATGAACTGGGCCATAGGATAAAAAGCAACCACTCATCCAGAACCCTCCCCCAGACTAACCCCACTGCCTTGGGAATCCTACTCTGAATTCCCTCATCTCTTAAGAAAAGCTCTGCATCCTTAAATCGCATCCTGGTTTCTAACTGGAAAATTTTCAGAGTTCAAAATAACTCGTCTATTTTGGTTCCTGACCAATTACAGAATCCCTCTAAGACATCATTTTTTCAATTACCCCAATACTTCACTCATTCAACAAACATCAACTTTTTCACTTCTGACTCTCTTGAAGCCAGCCCCTCAGTCTTGGGTCTCCCATTACTTCACTGACAACACACGTGAAGCTTGCAATGACCTCTGTGTTGTCCTAGGCAATGGTCAATTGTCCACCCTCATCTTACTGCCCTCTCCACAGCTCCTTTGCATCAACACTCACTCCCTTCTTGTTGAGACATTTTCCTCACTTGGCTTCTTCACACCACACTGGCTTTTCTCCGGCCTCATTGATTGTTCCTTCTAAGTCTTTTTTGCTTTGTCCTTCCTGATTTCCGAACATTGCTCTCCTTCCCTTGTTTACCTTAATGTCATTACACTTCCTCCTGACCTCTCTCCCCTACTCCCAAACCCATATCTAATCAATAACTATGTATCCATGCTACTTCTAAATCTCCCTTGGATTTGTCACTACTTGTCGTCCGCTGCTGCTGTGGTGATTGACACCTGAATCCCTTCCTTAGACTATTACGAGTACAGTGGCCTCCTAATTGGCTTTCTGGGCACGAGCATCGACAATTGCCCGTCTAGTCCATTGCTTTAAATACCAAGCCTCTTTCCCTAAGTCTGACTTGGAAGCTGAAAAGGGTTCTTCACCTCGAGTGCTGCAGTTTTGATTGGGCACTGAAGGAGGAGATGAGTTGGCCAAGGGGAGAAGATTCTTGGGGGAATAAGATGAGAAAAAATGTGAAAAGGCCAATGGTGTTCAAAGAAAAGAGGAAAAGATGGTGTGGACTAAAAATGACTGACAAGGTAAGTTGTAACCATATTGAAAAGAACCTTGATTTACAGCTAAGGAATTTGGACTTTATACTATAGACAGTAAGTATTATAATAGAGTCTTAAATAGGAGACAGATGTGATCATTCATATTTAAAAAAGATAAAGTTTCTGCAGCAGGATGAAAGCTGAAATAGAGGAAGGGGAGACTTGAGCCAAGAGAGCCAATTAGAAGGCCACTGTACTTGTAATTGTCTTTTTTTTTTTAAGATTTTATTTATTTATTTTTAGAGAGAGGGGAAGGGAGGGAGACAGAGAGGAAGAGGAACAGCAATGTATGGTTGCTCCTCACATGGCCCTCACTGGGGACCTGGCCTGCAACCCAGGCATGTGCCCTGACCGGGAATTGAACCAGGACCCTTTGGTTCCCAGCCCGCGCTCAATCCACTGAGCTACACCAGCCAGGGCTTGTAATAGTCTTTTTTAAAAATGGGATTAAGGTATGAATCACCACAGCAGCAGTGGATGACAAGTCGTGACGAATCCAAGGGAGATTTGGAAGTGGTATTGATGCAGAGTTATTGATCAGATATGGGTTTGGGAGTAGGGGGGAGAGGTCAGGATGAAGTGTGATGACATTAAGATAAACAGGGGAAGGACAGCAAGTGTGGAGGGGATGATGAGTAGCCAGTGGTAGCTGAGTCCTCAGAATGGATGGGATATCCTGAGGAGGGCAAACACAAGAAGAATGCCAAGAACAGTTCTCTGGGGAGGAAAAAGAGCATGAAGGCAGCTGTCCAGGGAGGAGGAGTTAGGGGAGAAGACTGGGCAGGAGCCTTTGGAGAGGCAGCAAGAGGAAGGCGCAGGGTGAGGTATGCAAGGAGAAGAGACTTCAAAGAAGGAACGATGACCCCTACTTCTGCCTGGGGTAGGATGAGGGATAAGATAAAACTGAGTAATTAAAACTGAGGACCACAGTTTCTAGAGTTAGAAATCAGGCTATAGCCCTGGCCAGGTAGCTCAGTTAGTTGCACTGTTGGTCTCTTACACCAAGGTTGTGGGTTTGACCTCCGGTCAAGGCAAATGCAAGAAGCAACCAATGAATGTGTAAAGAAGTGGAACAACAAATTCACGTTTCTCTCTCTCAAATAGATTTTTTAAAAGTCAGGCTGGAAAGGATTGAGTGAAGATTCGTCTTTGAGCTTTGTGAGGGACGCAGGTAATGGCTCGGAAAAAGGTGGAGTTGGACAAAGCGTCGGAATTTTTTTAACAGGATGGGAGTCTTTAGTATAATATACAGCTTCTGCTCAAATATGTCTCGGGAGCTTACTACCCTACAAGACAACCATGTTGCACTTCTGAATAACAATTGAACATCTAATTCAGTTCAACATTGGACTTGGCATTTCAGTGCCTAAAAAGATATGCAAGACAGTTATATTTTGGTTTTTTATTTATTGGCCAAAGTCTGCCTCTCTCTAACCATATAGCCCTCTGTCCCCTGGAGCCACATACAATACAAGAAGAATTTCTTCCATGTAGCAGCACGTTAGCTATCTGAAGGTGGTTTTCAGCTACCTCTTGGGTTTTCCTACTTGTTTAACTTTTGTGAAATAATCCAGTCTTTATGTATGTATACCTGTATGTATATATGTATATTTTTTGTTATCAACTGGCTGCTATCCTCTGGAGATCCATAGCCTAGTCTGTCCCTTTTAAAATGTGGCATTCAGGCCTGCCTATGAACCAAAAGGTCGCCGGTTTGATTCCCAGTCAGGGCACATGCCTGGGTTGCCAGTCAGGTCCCCAGTTGGGGGCGCATGAGAGGCAACCACACACTGATGTTTCTCTCCCTCTTTTTCCCTCCCTTCCCTTCTCTCTAAAAATAAATTAATTAAATTTTTAAAATGTGGCACTAAGAATCCATTGCAATTCTCTCATCTGGTATAAGCAGTGCACAAGCCAGGAGGGGCATTCTCACCCTTTTCTGGGACGTGCTTCTTCTGTTAATGCCATCTGAGACGGTAACACTACTGACTCACAGTACTTCACAGTCAACCCAAATCCTGAGACCTCTCGCCCTCGAAATGTGAACTAGGTCTTCCAATTCATACCATTACAATTCAAAACTCATACCATTGACTTTTTAAAGCCAGTTGCAGGATTTTGCACCTTTTCTCCCCCACTAAATACTGTGTGTTTGTATTTGATTTTTATTAGCCAATAGTAAAAAAGAGTAAAGTCTTAGGAGTTAGACAGATGTAAATTCAAATTCTGATTTTATTATGTAGTCCAGTGACCTTGGACATGTCGATCACTCGCCCACTCAACTTGCTTATTGGTGAAAATAGAGATAATCATATTTACATTATGGAGTGGCTCTGAAGCTTCAATGAGGACAGTGCAGTGCCTTCTCTATTAGAAGAGCTCGATAAATATTGGCTTTCTTGCCTTCTTTTTCTTCTGTTCCCTCAGCTTTGTATTCTGAGCAGGAATATGCCTTTTAAGTCATTACTTAGGATTAATAAACCTCCCTTTAAATAAAAAAGAAAAAAACAAGTCGAGCAAAACAGGAGCCGAGGGCCAAAAGTACACACTTTAGTATAACAGTTAAGCATATGGGTGCCTAGGCAGACTTCCTGTGACAAATCTCAGCTTTTCCGCTTACTAGCTGCCTAATCGGAAGCCAGTTCATTAACCGTCCCAAGCCTTGGTTTCCTCACCTATAAAATGGGAATGATAACAGTGCCTGTTTCTGTTGGGGAAGAGTAACTGGAGCGATAGATAGAAAGTACTTTTTTGCACAGAACTTTGCATTTAATGAGTGCTCAAAAAGTGGTTAGACAGTGTTATTACCACTAGAAACCTCCAGGTAAAAACAATGCTCCTTTAAATCTACATGTTTGGGGTATAATCATTTCATTTACTAAAAATACTGTATAATATCCCCTTCTAGGTTCTATTACATATTATATATGAGGACCCCATGAAAACCTCTGTCCAATGTCAGGAATGACCAATATGTCTGTGATCTTTTAGACTAGCTATAGGATCTTGGGCAAGTCATTTGACATCTCTGGGCTGAACGTCTGTGCAATGGGAATGGTAATAATACTCAGATGTCTGGGATGAGAATTTCATGATGAAAACACATGGGGGGACAAGGAAAATGAGCGTAGTTTGGAAAGACTTAAGTGAACCCATGCTACCTCCTGTTAATATTGACTTTCTTTTCCTAAGTAAATACAATTTACCAGTTTAGGTTCTGGAACCCACTTTTCCTTTTCTAAAAACTAGTATATTTGTCCAGTTCTGGCCATATGGTACTTCTGTCCCCAATGGTTCCTCATAGCATGTCTATGATAATATCTGGAAGTTCTTTTTGGATCCTGGAATGTTGTTTATATGAATCGGAAGGTTTGAATCTCATTTAAAAACGTGAAGTTCTTCCTTACTCTCTCATCATTCACCTTGGGCTCCCTTTTCACCTTCTATTTCTTTTTTATCCTGAATAAAAGAGCAATACATGTTTATTGAGGTAGATTTTAAAATATTCAAAACTCACTAAGAAGAAAATGAATTGTAATTCCATTACCAAGACATCGCCATTATTAATATTTTTCTATGTAACTGTCCAGACTTTCTGAGGACATATATATATTTATATTTATATATATTTTTAATCCTCACATGAGGATATGTTTATTGATTTTAGACAGTGAGGAAAGAGGGAAAATGGTGGGGGAGAGGGGGGAAGAGAGAGAGAGAGGGATACATTGGTTGCCTTTCATACATGCCCTGACTGGGGATCAATCTGCAATGTAGGTATGTTCCCTGACTGGGGATTGAACCCACAACATTTTGGCGTATGGGACAACACTCCAACCAACTTAGCCGCCCTGCCAGTGCTGAGCAAATATATTTAATAATAAATGACCAACATTTTCTGATGTCAAGACATTTTTCATAATCTGCTTTTTATGGATGCATAAATTTCATAATAGGTATACATTACAATTTATGCAATACTTCACTTTGGACACTTAGGTTATCTCTAAGTGTTCAATAGCATAAAGAATGCTATACTAAATATTCTTCTACATTAAATTTTGTGAGTGATTCTGGTTTGTTTTCTTAAGATAAAGCCTTCAGTATGAAATTACTGTGTTAAATGGTTTGCATATGCTAAGTTTTTTAAAACTTTTTATACACAATGCCAAATTGCTCTCCAGAATGCTTGAACCAATTTAAATGCCAATATTGTAGGAGGGTGCTTATGCCCTGCATCTTTATCTATGCAAGATATCAGTTTAAACTTCTTGATAATTGCTAGGCACAAAGACATCTGGTTTTATTTTAATATTCATTTGTTTAGTTACTAGTAAGACTGGAACTTTTCCATTTTAATTAACCAATTGAATCCCTTTTCCTTTTTGCCTTTTCATGTTCTTTACCCATTCTTCTTTTGAGATGTCTTTGTCTTATAAGTTTGTGAGAACTCTTTATATATTAAGGATACTATCATACACATGTTTATGGTATAAAATCTCTTATTTATCTTTTAATTTTGTTTATGGTACCAATTCACTGGTTGGCTTGGCCTGGATGACATGCCTTACCATCCTGAGATAAAGGAGGAGTCTACTTCCCTAGAGCTACATGCATATCCCAAAGGAAGGAGCAGCTGGGAAATGGGATATATATATGAAGATAACTAAGGTAAGGAGTATATCTTCAAGTAATTGTTTTTAATAGAAAATGACAAAAACTCTGACATTTGAAAACTCATTTGTTTTGCCACTATCAACATGGTAGAAACTACACTTAAAATCATGAAAAGACATGGCCCCTCCCTAGGTACTAACTTCTCTACCTTCAAGCTACATAGGGGTCACCTGGGTGCATCACAGTTTCTAAGGTCTAATCAAACATGGTTGGAACCTTTTTCTCCAGAACCAAATAATGTTTAGGTTGTCTGAATTCCTTCTGTAATACAGGTTCCATAGACCCCGGAGGCTTAGGCCGCAGCTCCTCCTCTCCCCTGAATTTATTCTGGTAAAGTCTCTGTCTCTTGGTTACTTTGTTCTCTGGTTACTTATTTGGACCATTCTTTGTCTTTTTTTTTCTCTTAAACTCAGGGTCTTACTTATACCACTTGGCAATGTCTTTGCCTGGTATGTGACCCCAGACCTATATCTTTATTTCAACATGTTCTCAGAGGAGCCCTCTCCGGGTCAACTGGAGCTAACCAAGTGGGGCCCTGGGCTATAAGTCAATCACAGCAGTGATTCAGAAGAGGCAGGACACAGTGGCACCCACATACTACACTCCAGTCATAGTTCAAAGTGTTCTGCCCAGCACAAGCCATTATCCCCTTGACCCCATCTTAGATACTGTTTTTGAGTATCTTCGTAGCAGTTCTGTTATCCTTCCTGCATCTTGGCCATGCCTTGTCTTTTTGCACACATCCCCTCTCCTCCCCAGATTCATAGGTTGAAGCCCTAATCTCATAATGATGGTATTGGGATGTGGGCTTTTAGGAGTTAATTAGGTCATGAAGGTGGAGCCCCCATGAATGGGATTATTGCCTTTATGAGAAGAGACACCAGACATGATCTCTGTCTCCATATATGGATACAGCAAGAAGGTGGTTGTCTGCAAACCAGACACCAAATCAGATGCCACCTTGGCGGTGAACTTCCTAGCCTCCAGAATGCTGAGAAATAAATGTTTTCGATTAAGTCACCCAGTTTATGGTATTTGTTGTGGCAGCTCAAACAGACTAAGATACCTCCCTCTGCCTTCTATGGCAGTGATTTGGCTTCGGTGGGGCAGCCATGGTCTCTTTTTGCCCCTTCTCAGAGGTTTTGACCACAGAATTCCTCTCCTGTTTCTATCCCTATCTCTAGTATTTGCCACTCTTCCATTCCTCAGTATGATCATCTGCCCTTCTCGGGTCCTCCCAAGGGCATCATACTTCTGACAGTGGCCTCCAACCTCCTTTATGACTCTCTCCTACCTTTGCTGGCCACTGGCAGCACTGCCACTTTTAGGACACAAAATGGACCCCTCATCTGCCAAAAGAGAGTAATAGTGGAAGAGCCAAGTAAAAAAAGATTCCATTTTTCCTCTATTCTAAGACCAATTTATTGTATGATGCAACACCATTTCATTACTGTTTTTAGAGCCCTCCTTCCTACGAACACTACCACATATCTAGTAAACATATCTATTCAAGATAATGATTTTAAAACTACAAAAAATGTGAGGAAAATGCTACAGGTGAATGGTTCTGTTCTTCAGTTAACTATTAACATTAACAATGCCTCATTCAATAGCACTACCCCTTCTTCATAATATTCTTACTATACACATAAGCAAAAAAAACCCAAAACTCATTGTCTTCAATACTTTCCACAGACCCTACTTGTCTCCACATGTTAGTCCCCAGCATTATTTTCACAGGTTTGAGCCCTTCTTTTGAATGAGGTCTTGTTATATACTCTAACCCCTACCTTTCCTGTGTGTCCTTTCAAAATACACGCTCATCTGGAACTTCTGACCAAGATAGAGGCATATGTAGATACGCTTTGCTTCCTCACACAACCAAAAGAAAAACAGCAAACTTAAAAACAAAAAACAGCCCTGGCTGGTGTGGCTCAGTGGTTGAGTGCCAACCTGAGAATCAAAGGGTCACTGGTTTGAATTCTGGTCTGGGGCACATGCCTGGGTTTTGGGCCAGGTCCCCAGTAGGAGGCGCCAGAGACAACCACACATTGATGTTTCTCTCCCTCTCTGTCTCCTTCTCTTCCCCTCTCTAAAGAATAAATGAATAAAATCTTTAAAATAATTTTTAAAAATATTTAAAAACAAAACATAAACCAAAAAATTATTTAAAAACAAAACAAAAACCAACCAGAACTGCCAGAAAATCAAACTGTATATAAGTCTTACAACCAAGAAGTTAAAAAAAAAGATACTGATCCAGCCTGGTAGGAGGCATGGAGGCTGGCAGCCAGGGCAGCAAGGCAGCAGACCAGGCCAGGTGAGGCAGTGGCTTAGTGGACCAGGCAGACCAGGTGGTCCCATATTCGCTTGTGGATAAGCCAGGAGGAACAACTAGGGAGCGAGACAGAGAACACAACCCAGGGTTCCAGCACAGGAAACTAAAGCTTCAAAACCTCTGGCTGTAAAAACATGTGGTGATTGCGGCAGTGAGAGAAACTCCCAGCTTCACAGGAGAATTTGTTGGAGAGACCCACAGGGTCCTAGAACATACACAAGACCACCCACTGGGAATCAGCACCAGAAGGACTCAATTTGCTTTTTGGAAGTGGAGGAAGTGACTGAAAGCCAGCTAAGAGCCCAGCAAGTGGCAGTGTTCCCTCTCAGACCCCTCCTTTACTGACAGCACCACGAAGCAGCTATGTGGGTTGCCCCACCCTGGCAAACACCTAAGGCTCCATTCCTTACTACATAATAGGCGAGACAAGACAAAAAAAAATATGGCCCAGAAGAACGAATGGGTCAAAGCTCCAAAAATAGAACTAAGAGGTGAAGAGACAGCCAACCTATCAGATGCAGAGTTCAAAACACTGGTAATCAGGATACTCACAGAATTGGTTAGTATGGTCACAAAATAGAGGAAAAAGTGAAGGCTATGCAAAGTGAAATAAAGAAAAATATACAGGAAATCAATAGTGAGGGGAAGGAAACTGGTACTCAAATCAACGGTTTGTAGCAGAAGGAATAAATATTCAACCAAAACACAAGGAAGAAACAAGAATTCAAAAAAATGAGGAGAGGCTTAGGAACCTCGGGAACAACTTGAAATGTTCCAACATCTGAATCATAGGGGTGCCAGAAGGAGAAGAGGAAGAGCAAGAAATTGAAAACTGACAAAATAATGAAGGAGAATTTCCCCAATCTGGCAAAGGAAATAGACTTCCAGGAAGTCCAGGAAGCTCAGAGAGTTCCAAAGAAGCTGGACCCATGGAGGAACACACCAAGGCACATCATAATTACATTACTCAAGATTAAATGTAAGGAGAGAATCTAAAAAGCAGCCTGAGGAAAGAAGAGAATTATCTACAAAGGAATTCCTATAAGGCTATCAGCTGATTTCTCAAAAGAAACCTTGAAGGCAAGAAGGGGCTGGAAAGAAGTATTCAGAGCCACAAAAGGCAAGGATCTAAATCCAAGATTACTCTATCCAGCAAAGCTAGCATTTAGAATCAAAGGGCAGATAAAGTGCTTCCCAGATAAGGTCAAGTTCAAGGAGTTCATCATCACCAAGCCCTTATTATATGAAATGTTAAAGGGACTTATATAAGAAAAAGAAGATCAAAACTATGAACAAGAAAATGACAAGAAACTCACAACTATCAACAACCAAACCTAAAAAACAAAAGCAAAAACTAAGCAAACAACTAGAACAGGAACAGAATCACAGAAATGGAGATCACATGGAGAATTATCATGGAGAGGGGGAGGAGGAAATGGAGGAAAAGGTACAGGGAATAAAAAGCACAAAATAGACATGGGAGGTTAAGAATAGCATAGGAAATGGAGAAGCTAAAGAACTTATAGGTATGACCCATGGACATGAACTAAGGGGGGGACTGCTGGAGGGAGAGGGCTGCAGGGCAGAGGGGGATAAAGGGGAGATAAAAATGGGACCACTGTAATAGCATAATCAATAAAATATACTTAAAGAAAAAGAAGTAATTGCCAGTTACAGAAAGAGTCATGGGGATGTGAAGTATAGCATAGGAAATATAATCAATAATATTAAATAATTATGAATGATGTCAAATGAGACTTATTGGGGGGACCACTTCATAAGTTATATAAATGTTTAATCACTGTATTGCATACCTAAAACTGATATAATATTGTATGTCAACTGTAATTGAAAAATTTAAAAACAATTTTAGAAGGAAAAACACATTAGGTCAAAAAAGAGAAAAATCTGAATAAACTATGAACTGTACTTAATTTAAAAAAATAAATAAAAGTATGAGCTTATCAGGACACTTCTTTAGCAGCCACATTGACCTTTACCAGATGCTCTCTTTTCTTCATGGTAATCATGGGTTTCAGAAAAATTTAAGTTTCAAGTCATTTTACTCCTTTTGAGCTTTCTTTCTTAGTTCCTAGCCAGACAGAGCCTCATGTCCATATCTTGTCTTAACTTATTCAAGTCTTCCTTGCATCAGATTAGAAAGTACGGAATCACCTTCTCTGGCTACTACAAATTCCAGAAAGCTGTGGTCACTTATCTTAAGTTGTTTGTCACTTCCACTTCACCAACACATTCTTCTTAGCTGGTTAGAATTAAGTACAGAATAGTACTCTTCAATAAGCAATTAGTTTAAATTTAAGTCATGCCAACTTTATTTGATGCTCATTTTCCTGCAGAATGAGTTTGTCCGTAGATGTTAGAGTTCTTCATTACCTCTAAATTATGCCCCCGTGCCAATAATTTTGTCATTTGCATTGGGAAAGCATTATTGATGTTGCCATAACATCACAAGGCTTGCTAGAACTAGTTGGCAATGCAGAGCCAGTGGGTGGAGAGTGTGAGCCAGGACTAGGGTGCGGAGTGCTCCCAGGGCATAGACTGTGAATACAGAAGCTGGTTTGGATTAGGGCCACTGAGCTGTGTAAGACTTGATGTCTCACACCAAGGTAAAGTTCAAGAAGCCTTTAATGCTAAACAGTTGAGTGTGAAGGTTAAGTCACATGTGTACCATAGTTTAAGGGGTGTGGGCAGCAGAATGCAGCCCTCTGGGGAAGAGGAAATGGTTAGAGATAAGCTAAAGAAGATGTCAGAGTCATGGTGAAGTAGGGCAGGGTTCAGGACAGGGTCCCAGATCTCCAGGGAGACTGGTATTCATGGAGGTCAAGGTGGAAGTCCAGAATTGGACAAGCACAGGAGTAAGAGGCATAACAGGAGGGAGCTGCAGGTGTCTAAGGCTCACAGCTGACCTCCCTGGAAGGAAGCCCTGATGATCCACTTTCTCCCCAGTCGGAACTGCAGCTAAGTACTGGGGAGGCTGGAGAGCCAGACCTGCAGGTGGAGCTCCTAAGACAACCCAGCAGCTGGTTGCTAGGGAAGCAGAGGCAAGACAACCATCCAGCTGCTTTATGTATGCCCCTGTGACAATGTCACTTCTGCTTTCACTTTCACCCAAACCTTTGCTACCAGGCATCAATCCTCAGGTTTGAGAGTTTCCATTTGTGTTTGTAAGTTCTTCACTCACTCCGCTTTGCCTTTTGATAGTGTGCTTCTTTTGAACAAATTGTATACCTTCGTGTTGTTGGGATATAGCAACAGCTCCTGTTAACTGATTACTTACCATGTACCGGGTACCGTGTTAGCTGATTTACAAGCACTGTCTTATTTAATTCCCACAACTTCCTTAAGAGGTGGGTGTCTTTATCCCTGTTCTAAAAAGAGGAAACTGAAGCTTATATGGTCACACATCTGGGACACAAAAAAGCTCAGATTCAAACTTAGTTTTGTCTACCTATCTGTTGCTTAAGTGAAGACATTTTTACTGTGATGTGTCCAAACAATTCTCACTGGTGCCTATCAGCCACAAGAATTTTTATCTATCTGTCTATCTATCATCTCTCCTCTTTTATCACTAACTGTATAATAGTACACGCTATGAAAGAAGTAGATCATTGATAATACTGAATGAATTTATGCCGTTTTCAAATGTGATTAGAACTCCAATGTCCTCCCTTGAGTTGGGTATTTATAAAGTCAGTTAGTAAGCATTCTTCAGTTTGCTCTATAAAAATACTACATTCATGCACATTCATTCATTTCAAGGAAGAGAAGGGGCAAAGTGTTAAATGAGCACTGAACTGAGGAGACAAAGTTTATTTCCAAATAAGTCAGATGTCAGCGAATGTGTTGATATGTTCCAATAAACTTGAGAAGTCAAAATAAGTGGGGCATAGCTGTCTATGAACAGATTACTTTCTTCACAAGTGCGAATCTGAAAATCTTTTTTAAGACTTGACTTTCATGTTGCCTAAATCACAAGATGCCAAACTACTGTCCACTGGCCAAACCCACCCTACCCCATATCTTTGCATAGCCTATGAGCTAAGAATGATTTTCAAATTTTTAAGTAACTGAAAAAGATCAAAAGAAGAATACTATTTGGCTCTTGCTGGTGCGGCTCAGTTGGTTGGAGCTTTGTCCTGTACACCGAAAGGTCACAGACTCGATTTTTCAGTCAGGGCACATACCCAGGTTGCAGGTTTGATCCGTGGCTGGGGAGCAAATGGAAGGCAAGAGATCAATGTGTCTCTCTCATATCAATGTCTCTCTCTCTCTCTCTTTCCCCTCCCGTCCTCTCTCTCTAAAAGCAATGAAAAAATGTTCTCGAGTGAGGATTAAAAAAAATAATAATACTATTTCATGACATGTGACTGTTATATGAAATGCCAATCTCAGTGTCCATAAATAAAGTTTAACTGAAACAAGTCATGTTCATTTATTTACTCATTGTCTGTAACTGCTTTCACGCAACAACAATGGCAGAGTTGAGTAGCTGGGACAGAGACTATGGCCCACAAAGCCTGAAATATTTCTCATGTGGCCCTTTCTGGAAACATTTACTACACGGTCTAACTACCCTTGGTCTAACTAAATAATACAGACTGTTGTAACATTTTAAATGCTGTTTCAACTACGTCTACTAATTTTAGTTTCTAATTCAAGGACACTGTACCAAAAGGTCATGCCATCTCTTTTGTTATATAGATTTCCATGTTCCCAGGACAAAGTCAAAACCTTTTCTCCTTTTGTATTCTCCACATTCTCTCCTAATAGCACCTTTCTGCAGAAACGGTAACCGATTCAGCAGCGGGTAGTTTCCCTCGGAGGTATACATTTCTTCCTGCCAAAAGTCATCATTTTCTCTGGTGGGAAACTAGGGCTGGGCATCCTTAGGAGTGGTTACAGCGTGATACAGAACTGCAGTGGCGTTGCGATGGAGTCTCCAGACTCCATCAACTGACTTAAGGTGGTAGGACAGAGTCAGACAGACAAGGAAAAGCAAATTGCTCTTTTTGTCATCACCCAGGACCTAAATAAAGACAAAAATGACTCAGAGTTACCAAACGCAGGTGAATATTACTTCCCAAAATGTTTTCAGGAGGCACTTAACATCCCAACAACATGGCACTGGGAGGGCTCAATCAGTGTGTTAGTTCAAGAGCAAAATCAAGGGAGCAGAACCTCCTTATTGTTCTAAGATCAGGTTTGGTTTGCAATAAAGTTCAAGGGCATCTGTACTTTTTTTTATTTATTTACTTACTTACTTAGTCACTCTTTGGGACCCAAAGACACGTTCTATTATCTTTCTGTATCTCTGCCTGTCTCTGCGCAATATCTCTTTTTTCAATGTAATGAAATTTTGGTGATTATTTATTATGTGTGAGACACAGGACAAGCCCCGAGGATACAAAAATAAGTAAAATAATCCCAGCTTTCAAGGAGTTTAGGGTTTGACGATAGAAACAAGTTATAATGACCTTCTTGGACCTTTTGGCAATTTTTAATGGTGTTCTTCTTTAACATATTCTTCTCTTGCTTTCTTTGGCCCCATAATCTCCTGGTTTTATTTTTCTGGTTTCTGATTCTCAGTCTCCACTGTCAGCTCTTCCTATTTTATCCAGTCTCTAAATGATCAGAGCTTAGTCCTGAGCCTGTTTTTCTTAATGACTCTACCTACCTAATGATTCTTTAAACAGTCTTCTTCCAAACTCATAAATTCAGTGCCAGCAGTTCTTCTGACTTAAGACCTGTATTACAGGTCTGCAGAAGACATAACCACTTTTTTCCTCTCTTCCCCAGAACTGTGTGACTGTCCCAGGACTGTCAGTCTTGGTGACTGACACCTGTATGCATGCATCTGACCTTGGGCGAATTCTCAAGGCAACCATGACATTACCTCCCTCTCTATAACTCACCATTTCCATTGAATCATCCAGTTCTTTCAAATAGCTCTTTTATTTATTTTTATTTTTCTAAAATATATCTTTGTTATATTTTCCCATTACCATTTAGTCCCCTTATAGCCCCTCCTCCCTGCAATCACCCCCCTGTCGACCATGTTCACGAGTCCTTTTTCTTTTTTGCTCAATCCCTCTACTCCCTAACCACCCCCTAATCTCCCCCCAACTCCACTTCTGGGAATATACCCAAAGGAACCCAAAACACTAATTTGAAAGAACATAAGTACCCCTATGTTCACTGCAGCATTATTTACAATCGCCAAGTTATGGAAGCAACTCAAGTGTCCATCAATAGATGAGTGGATAAAACGACTATGGGCCATTTACACAATGGAATTCTACTCAGTAGTAAAAAAAGAAGAAAATGTTACCCTTTGCAACAGTATGGATGGACCTGGAGAACATGATGCTAAGTGAAATAAGCCAGTCAGAGAAAGACAAATACCCATATGATTTCATTCGTATGTGGAATTTAAGGAACAAACTGAACTAACAAGCAAAACAGAGACAGACTCATAGATAAGAGATCAGACTCTTAACTCCGATGATTCCTCTTCCTGTACACGTCACGACCCTAGTCTGGGAAGCCATCGTCTCTGACCTGAATCACTGAAATACTGTTTCAACCGGTCTCTCCACACCTGCTCTCTCCCTGCTCTATTTTCACTTCTCACAGACGTTTTCAGACTAAAAAAAGTTAATAATCTTTAAAAAGAAACACAATGCTAGCAAAATACATGGTGTTCTTCATCTTACTATTTTTTTACGCAGCAACATATCATGAAGGTCTTTTCACATCAGTACACCTAAAACTGCCTCCAAAGTTTTAACAACTGCCTACCTTTCACCTGTATAACGGTAGCATAATTTATTTGATCACTTCTCTGTCAGTGGGCTTAAAGGTTGTTTTGTCTTTAGCATAAAAGCTTCAGTGAAGATCCTAAATGAGTCATCCTTTGATATGTGTGTGAATGCATCTATCGGAAAAATATAGAAAGGTAGAACTGCTGGGTCGAAGGTTTTGTACATTTAAAAATTTAATAAATACTGCCACGTTGCCCTCCATAGAAGTTGTGCTGATTTTCACTTCTACTGACAATGTTTGCCTCTTCCTAGCGTGGCTAACAAAGTATGCTATTAAACTTTTTAATTTGTGCCAAACTAATATGTAAAAACTACATCTCATTGCATTGTAATTTGTGTATGTCTTGTTATGAGAAAGGATGAGCATTTTTACATATTTTAAAGAACCATTTGCATTTCCTTAACTGCAAACTGTCAAACCCTTTGCCCAGTCTCCCAGGGTTTTCAATTCTTTTCTTATTGATTTGTAGGAGTGCTTTGATTTCTTCTTAAATAATCTAATATCCAGGGTCTTTCAGGTACTCTAGTATTTTTTTAAAGTCACAATTTGGCCATTTTTCACTAATAATAATCAAATGTTAACTCCATTACTAGGAAGCCTACATGAAAAGGTCATATGTAGAGGTTACAAATTGATTCGCAGAAGTCCTGACTTCCTGATAATAGCTTGACAAGGCTGCCTTATACCTATAACTATAGTATTTAATTTAATTTTTCCGAGAGCCCATATTCACAAAGTGAACCTCAGAAATATGAATGCCCAATGTCATGCAGCTAGTAACTCTTCTATTTCTGGAATCTTAAAAGCCTAGTAATCCATCATTCCTGGCCATTCCTCAACCACACCAGGCTTTGATCTTTGATGCCTGTAATTTCTAATAATCTGTTTGTCTTCTCTTTTTCCTTCTATAAACATCCAGTGAACATTTTTAAGTGCCTACTCTGTGCCAGGAGTCCTCACAGAGTTTAAACTTTAGAGGGGTTCTCAAGCATAAACAATAAAAACAGATAGTAATTAAGTTTTACAGAGGATGGTTGGGAAGGTGGACAGAGAAGGATACTTTAGTAAGGGTGGTCAGCAAAGGCCTCTTTAAGGAGGTGACATTGAAACAGAGATTAGAATGAAGAAAAGAGTATTCCAGCAAAAGGAAATAGCTGGGATGAGCCCCTTAAAACAAGAGCACATCCAGGGTGTTTGAGGAGTAGACAAAAGGCCAGTGTGATTAGAGTGAGGGAGAGTGGTGGGAGATGAGATTGGAAAGGTGGTCTGGGTTGCCACCTAGGGCTTTGTAGGCTAGCAGAGGAGTCTGGACTTTATTCCAAGTGCAATCAGAAGACATGGAAGGGTTGCAAGAAGAGACGCAATAAGATCTGATTTATGTTTTATGCTTCCTGTCACTCTGGCGGTGCTGTGGAGAATAGGAGCAAGACTGGAAGCAGGAAAACCAATTAGAAAGCTATTTACAGAAGCCCAGAAGATGGTGCTTGTGTTAGGGCGGTAGCGGTGCAGATAGAAAGAAACAGATTGTGAAAATGTTTTGGAGGTAGGGTTGACCTGAATTCCTGATAGACTGGATGTGAGGACTGAGAGAAAGAGACGCATCATCAACATCTACATGTTTGTTTGTTTTTGACTTGAGCATTGGGTGGCTGGTCACGCCATTTAATTTGAAGAAGGCTTCACAGAATAAAAGAAATTTGTGTTACTGTATTATTTCCTTCTTTCCCTATGTAGCCTTAACACATATGATTTGATTCTCTTCCCAATACCTTTATCCTCCCCCACCCAGTTGCCCTTTAGTTCTTCTTATCCAAAAGAACTTCCTCTACCTCCTCTATTCCTCAATCCACTGCAATCTGGTTGCCACCCCAATAAACTCCTTCTTGCCAAACACAACAATGACCTCCTTGTTGCTAAGTCCGAGGACTTTCAGTCCTCATTTTTCTTGACCTTTCTCTAGCATTTAATACTGTTGACAATTCCTCCCTTGGCTTCTCTGAAGCTACTTGTTCTGGTCCTGCTACCTCTCTGGATGTTCTTCCTTTGTACGTTTGTTTCCTCATTTTTTAAATGTGGGTGTTTTCATAAGGTTCCAGAGGAAGTCCTCCTGTTTTCTTAAGCCATACCTTTTCTGTTGGGGATTTCATCTGCTTCCATAAACCATCACATTCTGATGGTTCTAACATAGATCCCTCTTCCGAGTTCTAGACTTCCCTATTCAATGAGGTCGTAGAAAGCTTCATTTTGATATCCCATGGACACTTCAAACTCAACATGTTTCAAATGAAACTAATCACCTTCCCTTCTCAACCTACACTTCCTCCTAAAGTCCCCATCTAGGCAAAGGGTACCACTACCCTCCCATTTACCTAGTCATAAATCTCCTGTTCCTAACCCTGCAGATATAATCAATAATAACATTCAGTTGGTTCTGTATCTTAAATACATTTTGAATCCTTCTTCTCTATTTCCATTCTTGCCGCCTCAGTTTAGATGTCCATCATTTCTTTCCTACAATGCTAATCTGCTAAGTAGTCTCCCTGCTGATAGTGTTATTCACACTAATAAATTCTCAAAACTGCAGTGATCTTTCTGAAATGGACATACTTCCTAAAATTCACCAGTGGTCCTCTATTGGCCTTACAATAAATGGAAAATTCTTAAACATACAAGACCTTGCTGATCTTTCTGGGTGCATCCTTCAGTACTTCTGGCATGCATTTGTACAATGTTTTCACGGGGAATCTACCACTTCACTGGGCGCTGCTCTCCCCTCTCAACTCTCTGGGTATACCTTTTAACCTCCAGGACTTTGCACGTAGTGCTTTATTTGCCTGGAACACATTTCTCTTTAACTTGCCCATTTGTCTGGATCACTTTTACCCATCTTTCAGAATTCCTTTCCAAATTCACCTTCTAGGGTTTGGGACCCTGACTATGGGAGCCACGGCTCAGTGCCCCGCCAATGAGCTCTCTTGTTGGTATCATCTCGCTGTTGTGTGCCCAACTCCACGCTCACCTGTCTCCCCATTGTTCTGTCAGGGCCTTTGGAGCAGACTGTCTTATTCATCTCTGTATTCGCAGTGCCTAGCACAGCACCTGACTCAGAGTAGGCATTTAATAATGAATAAATACAGTGGCAGAGCTGGGTTTCAAAGTCAGGTCTTTTCTCTCTGGCACAAATCTCACATTTGTTTATGCTACTTCTTAATATCGCAAATCTGGAAATTTCAAAAATCTGTGCTAGGTATATTTTTGCTTATCACTAATTAAAATACAGGTGAATGGATTATTAGCTTCATGAGGATTCTGTTGATTATTTCTTATGTAGCCCTCCCTCGTCATTCCATTGTTTTGCTTATAAAAGTATTTTGGGTTAACTAAATCTAAAATGACTGAAAACCCTCTCTATACAATTTTATATCTTTCTGTTGCTTCTACAACACCATCACGCAAGCAGAGAGCAAGTACAGTGGGAGTAAGTTCAATTTCATTGGATTGTCTGGCAATTGACTAAAAAATGATGCATCAACAGCAAATCGTTTCCCATTGCAATTTCCTCCAAGGTCTCTATGGATAGACATTAAAGTTTCAGTGTCAAAATTTAACACTGCAAAATCCAACTGATATTGAAACTTTTATGTAGTGAGTTCAATCTAATCACAGAGTTTTGTAAACAGGAGGAAGCGTGGACATCTTTTAGTCCATCCAGCACCGTTGTTGAGCGTCTGCGAGGAAACTGCCAGGAGAAGACCCGGACTGGCTTGTCCAAGGTCAGAGGTCAGTAGGAGAAGTGGGAGCGAATGTCCTAACTTTCAGTCAGCTGACTTTTCCTCAATGCCACAGACACCCTATTTTTTCCACCCAAATGATCTACATCAGAACCCACTGAACTGTTTACATAATGCTTATCTTTATGATATTGCCTTTGTGGTATTCTTGTTATAAAGAGGAAGGAACTGAAAAAAAAAAAAGAGCAAGGGACATAGGGCATTGGTAAAAGAAACAATTAGTACACAAAGTGATGGGCTCCTATTCGTGGAGCAGCCTTGTGATCACACTCTGTTCCCGGAGCGCCCCAATGCTAGCTCAAGCTTATCTGTGCTCCTGGGGCCTGGATCCCATCCAATTCTATGCCTTATTTGGTCTAAAAGATTTCCCCAGCTTCAGTGTGTATTTTTTGAGCTTCATTTTAGAAATATCATCCTTAAATTTCTCAACTTGAGTTTGTTTAGTTTCTATGGCCGAGGAATGAAGATTCTGGACAAAAGAAAATAAAGATGATGGGTTTTTCTAGGCTTTCTATTTCAAGAATGGTTTTTTTCCCCTCAAATGGCAACTGTCAGGCTACTTTATTCCTTAAATCATGACGTTTTCCATGGGAATTAGTATTTAATTGGGCTAATTTGTTTTTGCTGAAAGCAGATTTCTTTCCAAGAGGATCAGCATGATAATGTTTTACCAGCTAGTGCTACGAGACCAAATATAAACTAGTTCTGAGAAACAGGAAGTGAACCTGACTGGTCTAGTCTGCGTGTCCCTGGCAGTGACGCACATACAGAAATCGAATTAGGAAAACAAGATGTGTGGGTGTCAGGCAATCGATAATAACCCAGGAGGCTACAACACGAGCAAGAACAGTTTTAACCAAATGCCATTCATTTTAATACACCCTGAGAAGTTTGACTTCCACGGAACATGCTGCTGATTAGAAAGCAGATGAGCCTGAGTGCCCTAGCAACAGCATGTGCTTTTGAGACTGTCATTACATTAGCCTTTCTGTTCATCCCGCCAACCCCTTCCTTTTCTAAACATATGACTGACATTAAAAAAAAAAAAAAAGATATTTTAGAAAGTTCTTTGAAATTTCCAGGAGTGAAATGGAAAGGAATACTACTACTAATAAAAAGGTTTCCCTGAGCATGGCACTCAGGTGAAGTAAGGAAAGTTCGGATGTGCCCAGCCTGTCCCTGCATTCACTGCTCTCAGCCAGCTCTGTGTTTTTGAGTCCCCTGTGGCAAAGGGCAGTGGAGGTGAAGCTGTTCAGAGTTCAGCGCAGTCCCCTCATGCAACACCAGCCACTGTCCGACAGTGGGGTGAATAGTGGGGTCCATGGTCTGTGTTGAGAGGAAGCTGATGGGGATGCAGGGGAGGGAATCTACGTACACAGTCTTCTTTCTCCTTTAAGCAGAATAAATCACCCTGGTTGAAGGAGGGTGGTGAGGGGGATGTAGCTATTTTTCCTATTGATTGTTTAATTGCACCAGTGGCTGTTTGTCTGAGGCCCCTGGCCAAGAGCATTATTTTCATGGCTCAAGTGAGGCTGGGCAGGTTTCCATACCCTTCCCTAGTTTTAAACAAGACAACTCACGCAGCTCAGCCAGGCTGTAGAAATGCGTGTGGTATATGTTGAGTTTTGCTACCCAGCCGTACCCGAAAAAGCCAGGGCTGGTGGGATGACGGGTCTCAGACCCCGAATATTGCCTCCAGGTCTGCCTGGGGTTCGGGATGAACAACTCTTCTGCGAAGGCTGAGTCAGCTGCGGGCCGTTATTCGAATGGTAATTATTGCTGCGTTTTTCCGGTCACCCTTATGATGGCCTGGGTTCTTTTCAGCGGGACACTGGGATCCTTCAGTTTGGCCCGGGTGACTCCTGGTTCTCCCCACCTCCCCACCTGACCCCCCTGCACGCTCCCTTCCCAAGGCGACCACCTGCGCCGCCCCACTTACCATCTGCCCCGCGGGGAGGGCCCCCCGGTGTAGCGGAGCCCTCCCTGCTCCCGGGCGGCTCTGGGGGAGCTCGGTGTTTGCCTCCAGCCCTTCGCTACCGGAGAGATCAGGTTCCTCCCCTCCTCCCCCTCCAGCTCCGGCCGCCCTCCTTCTTGCATGACACAGCAGAACCGCAGCTGCTGCAGCAAGTCCCAACCATCCGCCCAGGAAGCGCCGCCACCCGGGCTCAGGAGGGGCGGAGGGAGGCGAGGCGGGGGGTCACTGCCGAGGAGGGTGGTTCTTGCCCCCTCTCTGCAACATACACTCCTTTCCCCGCCCTGGGGCGCGGGCACAAACTCTGGCTAAAGCCGACCAGGCCGAGCTGTTGAGGAATGCTGGGTTTTGGCGTCAGAAGAGATGGGACCAGAGAGAAGGGTGCGAAGGAGACCCCAGTAGGGACAGGGTATTGCAGGCAAAGAAGGGGAAGAAGAGCCGGAGAAGTCAAGGGCCAGGCTGTGAAGGAAACAGAGGAGGTCAAAGAGAGGTAAGGGGGTAGAGTTGCTGAGAAGGGAGACCCGGCTGGAAGCGGGGCGGGCGGTGGAGTGGGGGGAGCTGCAGGGGAAAGAGAACTGGGAGGGAGTTTTGGGGGGAGGCCTGAGCTAAGCCCCCCACCCCCAACTGGGAGGCAAGGGCAGAAAAGGGGAGAGGGGTGGGAGAATTACGTATTGGACAGGAAGGTACAAACTGGGGGATGTATTATGGGATTTTTGGAGGGGACGTAGTAGAGCTCATTCATCATGGCTGATGAGGTAAAGTGACGAGGTGGGAAGGGACAGCGTGAAGGCAAAGCCCAAAGAAAGGATGATCTTCCACCCCACTCACGACTTGTCTGCGAAGTTTTAGGTAATTCTGCCAATCCAAACAGGGAGTTTTCCTTATAAATGGAAAAGCATGAACTGAAGCATAGGAATAGCTCTTTAACTGAGATTTACAGGGTAACATCTCCGTGGTCCACACACACTTTAAAGCAGAGATTTGAGTTATGGTCATCAGCCTATAAAGGGACTGTGAGTCAGGGATGCCCAAGGCACTTAAAGCTGACGTTCCAGTGTCCGCACATCCCTGGACTTGAACAAGTCTTTCAAAGTGTTTGTTGAATGTTAGAAATATGACAAACTTATTGGTAAAAATGCACATGCTTTCCTCTGTCTCTCTCCACACACACCACACACCCCTATAATTTCTAGTGTAAAGTATGTAAAGTATGATTAAGGAAAAATATGTTTTTCTGATTTTTATTTCCCACCAACCACACTCCATGCATTTTACAGCAGACCAGCTGCTTCTCACCATTTCAAAGAATGTGGTCAGAAAGTAATGCAAAAAGTGCCACTTTGGTTTCGTCTGTACCTTCCAGGTCACATCTTCGTACCTCACTTCCTGACACAAACAAGTTTTCACTGTTGTCAGCAACAAAGCCCTGATATAGCTGCAGAAGAGAAAACCTGCATCGCCTTTTGCCTCCTGCAAGCATCCTCCACAGTTACCAGCGGAATGTAGTTCCAGCAAGCTTTAAAGCTGGCGGTGATGGTAATTATGTATCCGATGCCTGATTCTATTTCTGTTATTATTGTTTTGTCATGTCTGTTCTTCGGCCCGAGAGCTGGCTAAACTTACACAGGTCCAAATCCGGCTTTTCTGTTTGATTTGGGAACATTTCACCAGACCTTAACAGAGAGCTCATGGCTCATGTGGAAAATAAAGTCGGAGCCACGAAATGTCATTTTAACAGAGCGTGGGTTTTGTGACTGTGGAGAAGGATTTGAGGACGCTCCTTCTGTTCGGCTTCCTCTGTGCTGAGCCGAGGCTGCGCGCACGCACAGACGCCGCAGCTCCCGGATGCCCTGGCTGCCTAATCTGGACTCCGGCAGCGCCCGCAGCCTCTCCGGGATGCTGCGAGGGGCTCTCGGCGGGTGGTGGTACATCGCCGCGTCCTCCGCCGCCAGTCCTGCTGCTGTTGTTGCCGCCGCTGCTGCAGTCACGTGGGAGCCCCTTTAAGTTTCCATAGAGAAGCCTCTCCGGTGTCACATGATGGACATGATATAATGAAACAAGGTTGTGGAGAGGAAAGCATTAGGGGAGCCCGGGCTACGAAAACAAGTGAGTGAGAAGAGGTGGGAGGAAGAGAAACTACGCCACCTCCCCTGCAGCGGAGCCGCGCGCAGCAGCCGCCGGAGGAGAAGGGGGCGACACCAGGAGATGGGGGGGTGGGTGCGCAGGGAGAGCGGTCCTCCGCCCGGCCTGGGGACCCCGCCGCCCCCCGCGGAGAGCACAACTTTTAGCCGGCAGCCTCGGCCAGCGCTGCACCTGTCTCCGGAGCTTTCGTCGCTCCCTGGTTTTGATAACCAGAGGGAAATTCTAGAAGAACATGCCCTACAAATGTACATGCGCATCGTTTTCCCCCTCGCGTCTCGCTCTGGAGGAAGGAAAGAGAAAAGGGACTGAAGCGGCAGCGTGGGTTCAGCCCCAAAGGTAAGTTCGGAAGGGTGGGGAAAGCCGGGCCCACGGCAGGACTTTGGGGTGGGAATTCTGTTCTCCGCGTAGACCTTTCGGGGGGAACGAGGCGTCCGCTCGCTGCCGGCGAGGAGGATGGGTCCGGTGGTCCAGCAGGAACATTTCCACTGCGGACTCTGTTATTTCCTCTTTCGCACGCCCCAAGGTTCCACCCTCGGACTCCCCGGGGCCCCCTGCCTCCCTTCGGGAGGGGGCCGCAGGTCACGGCCGGTCGCTCGGGAGCCGGGCGAGGGAAGGTAGGGGTCGCAGCGTTTCCCGGGAATGCCGGGGCGACCTCGCCATGTTTGTGTTGCTAAGAGCACTTTTCTCCCCTTTGAGGTGGCTAGATGCCACATGGCTCCTCCGGAGCTGCTGCCGGGTTGAGAGTGTTTTTTTTTTTTTTTTTTCAATGTCCGCATTCCAGCTAATGTTGCGCAGATAAAATTCAAACTTGAGGTAAACAGAAGAAGAGGAGGAGGAGGGGAGGGAGGGAGGCTGTTTCCATTTCGAGATCCCACCTCTTCACTCCGCGGAGACCAACATCCCGAACCTCGAGAGCGCTCGCTCGTTTCTCCCACCAACCCCACCTTGCTGGCTACCAGAAATAAGGCGGCGCGCGCTCGGGGGTGGGGGGTGCCTACCGAGGACGCGGCGCCTGGGTTCTTAAAGGGAGAAGCACTCCGCTCCGCTCCCGGGCCTCCGGCTGCTCCTTTCGCTAGGAGGGACGTAGGATGCCTTGCTTTGCTCCGGAGCTGCGGGGCGGGAGGACAGCGCTCCCGGGCGGGGCGGGAGGGACGCCTGTCCCCTCTCGCTCCCTTTTAATTTGGGGAACCGGACAGCATCGCTCCCACCTCGGCGGGGCGCGGGCTCCCGCGGGCGGGCTGGGTGGGTGGGTCTCCAGGTGTCCAGAGGGCAGGTGGAGTAGCAGGTGTGCGGTGGGTGGGCATTTCTATTTGTAAATTGCATTGGGCGGGACGCCGAGGGAAGTCGGAAGGCAAGTGGAAGGGCAGAGCTGCGTCTTGTTTTTTGGCGAATTGGGGAGAAAAATCCAGTACGTTCCCACCCTGCTCCTACCCCCGGTTTAAGTATCTGATTTAGCTGGAAGCAAGGCTGAAGGGTGAGTGGGGATGTTTAAGGGTGAGGCGAGCTTCGTCATGTGGAAAGCTAGGCTGCTGACAGCTTTGCAGGCATGCCCCCTCCGCCCCGGCGAGAGTGGTGGGCTGGGTGGTCTGAAAGGGGTGGCGTCCCACGGCGTGGGAGCCGACTCGGGGTCCCGAGGCGCGTGAGGGTCCGCAGCCCTTGGTGCGGGGGAGTGCCGTGGAAGGGAGGAGGCGGCCCCGTGAGGGTGGTCTGCGGAAGCGTTGGAGCTGAGACAGGAGGGCGAAGTGCGTAGCAGAGTCGTGACGGGGGCTGACACGAAGCCGCCGTGGGCGGTGGGCTGAGACGGCGCGCAGACTCGCGCGAGCCTGACCCCAGAGCCCTGGCGACGGTTTTATTCCGAGCAGCGTCCCGGCCCGCGGGTGGGTGCGCACTCCAAGGCCCTCTCCCGGGAGACCGTTTCCGGGCGGGGACCGCCCGGAGCGAGGGCTGTAAACAGGGTGGCGCCCTCTGCCCTCACACGCCTGGTCTGCCGGGGCGCGTGGCCGGCGGCGCCCGAGGCGCGGCCGCGGCACCGGGCAGTGGCGGCGGGGGCGCGCCCGGTCCCCGCCACCCCCGCGCGCCCCGCCACCGCCGCCCGGCTGCCAGGCCTCCTCTGTTTTTGTTTTGTTGGAGTCCGCGTGCAGCTGGCGCGTGTCGAGTCACGTGCCGTGGGCGGGAGGGGAGGGCGCGGTGACGCACGGTCCCCGGGGCCTGGCGTCCGCGGAGGCTGCGAGGGAAGGGGCGAGGGGGCGTGTGCCCCAGACAGAACGCGATTGCGCTGGGGGTCAAGTTGAACCTCCGAGAGCAGTATTCGGAAGTGGGTGTAAATCCCACCGCACTCTTGAGTTCCTCGTCTCAGCAGCTAGGTGAGCCTTGTCTATCCAGGTTGGGGGGCCGCCTGTGCGCTGCTTAAGTCAGAAGAAATTAAGCAGACCTTACCCACGTGTATGTCTCTGGGCGTATAGAGACCTGTATGTCGTTCTTAGTTTTGGCTGAACGTTATAAACAACTCGAGAGCTTTGAAAGGACCGCGGTGCCCCACCCAATGCAGGACCAATTGAACCCAAATCCAAGTAGGGCTTGGATATCCTGCATTAAAAAAAAAACAACCTCTTTCTGTAAGTGCTTTTGATGCATGAGGAGAGACAATGTACAGAGGTGACCAGCTTGATGGATTAGTTGTGAAACCATCTTTAGGGACGAAATGGCAAAAATAGCTAACACTGATTGATCAGTCTCTATGTGGGGTCAGTAAGTGCGGGCATTGCGACTATGCAGACATGGATATACGTACTTACTGTAACATTGTTTCCCCATTTTACAGTTGGGCAGATTGACGCTCCGGAAGTTAAAATGGTCAGTGACGGTCTCTGACTAGTACCCAGGTAGGCTGACTCCAGAACTCGTATTCAGTCATTATATATTCTGCATTAAAAATATACCTTTACCTAAGAACCACCTATTTGTGTGACAAGGACTAATTATATGTTTGCCGATGGGCCAGAGAGTTTAGATGTATTTGTATGTTATGTATTTTTATCTGGGAAGTTTTGCTTGTATTAAAACGAGGAGAATTACTGGGTGAATTCTTTAAGGCCTATAGACTACCGACATTTCAAGGAGATTTTTTTTTTAAGAGACGAGCGAGGGGATCCCAGGAATTTGAAGAAAACTCATTCTATGGGTGTATTTTTGTTTTGTTTTTGTTTTGAGACTTGAACATACATGTAAAGTGCAGGGTTGACAGTCCAGAAGAGGCAGGTGTTTTGCAAGGATTTACGTGAGCAGCCACAGAAGTCCTTTAGGTTGCTGGGCATGATGCAGTCCTGGTGATCGCAGGCTGGGTGTAGCAGAAAGTACCAGGCAGTGTACAGAGCAGCGTACCTTCTGCCACGTACATTTAGGAGGAAAACAACTACGTTGGTCTGCAGTGCAGAAGCAAAGCTTCTACAGCCCCTTCTTCCTTTGACTCATTTCATTTTTCTCCTGGTCAGATAAACTCTCAGAGGGAATATTTAAATACAGGGGTAATCCATTTGTTTTGAAAATGTGTTCAGTGATTTATTTTCTAGGGATATTCCAAATAAAACTCACAGGAAACATGGGTATTTCCCTGGCAACGGAGGGTTTAATGAGAATGTTTTTTTAATTATTAAAGATGTATTACCAAATGGTACTGCGTCACAAAGAAATGTCTTGCTGTTCCTGCTAGTGATTGCTATCTGATATCGGGAGCTGTGTGGCGGGATAAGCATATTACTTGTCAAGTTGTAGGGATTGGTTTTCATGTTGCTTGCAGTTCTGGTGAGGAACGTTTACAGACCGACAAAGGCAAGTTTGACATAATCCTCAGTAACGTCGTGCTGGAGTCTGGCATGGAAGTAGCTCTCTAGGTCCGTGTGTCCCCTTCCATTCTTATCCCTATCGGCCACCAAAACCACGTCTCTCCAGCGTTGCCAGACCACTTGCGGTTTCCCCTGCACAGCTCTGCCTCGGTTTCTCTTCTGCTTCTTGCGAACCTCCTTCAGGAAATTTCCCCTGGTTTCTTCTTCAAAAACATTTTAAAAATACCCTCCCCGTGTCTCTTCGACGCCTTGTACATGCATGCCTCACTGCCTGTATCACAACATATCACACTGCTTTTGTTCATGCGGCGGACACCCGTACTAAATTGAGCTCGTGGAAGGTGCGAACGGTGATTATTTTATTTGCTGTGTGTCACTGGCGTACCGCAGACACTTCAGCTTACTGCGTCGGTCCGAATTGAGTTTGAGCTGTGTTGTTGGTGTTTGCCTGGGGCACCCATCTTCACTCTTCACTGTCCTCACAAGCTCTGCTGCCGGTGACGAGGCTAAAGCATGTCCTTGCACAGGGGACACAGAATAATACTGCCAGCACATTCTTAGGAAAGGAATAGGAAGGACGGGGCGAAACCAGCTTTGCACTTGTTTCCTTTTTTCGTTGTCAGTTGACCAGCCGGCCAGCACGACTCTTCTTGGTTACTCGTGTACGCTGGGAGAGAAGCTCAACACGATCCCTTTTCAGTTTATTTAGGAAGGAGGAAACGGCACCGCAGTACTGGAGGACAGACGTACTTGTGTGCGCCTTAGCCAAGTGCAGGTGCTTCCTCACGTTTCTTTGCACTGTAGCTTTCAGATTTAGTGTTCCCAGAGGCAGTTTTGAAGCCGCACTGTCCTGTGGAGTTTTCTCATACGACAGAAGAATGATTATAATGATGTATTATTAATGACTTAGCAGTGATAGTCACTAGCCACTTGAGGCTGTTGAACGCTTTGAAATTTGGTTAGTGTTAGTAGGAAATGTATTTCTCATTGATTTAAATGTAAATAGCCGCAAGTAGTTAGTAGCTACTATATCGGACGGTGCAATTCTAGACCATTTGTTTATGTTAAGTCTGGTATTTGACAGCTAACCAGTTAGGCTCAGGTATTCTGCCTTTAAAAGAAAAATCTTGCATCATTTTTTAGGGCTTAACACGATGCTTCCCATTTCCAGGTGTTACTGGATGATTTTTTGACTGTATTTGATGATGGATTGAAAAATAAAGTTCCAAGAAGATTTGGTGCTCAAGTCCTACAGAGAGAGCTGGAGGTGTAAGTCAGATTCAGTAGTTTCTGTTGTGTTGTGCACTTGATCATGAGTCTTCTTCAGAGCAGTAAAATCAGGCCCTGAATGCTGTTAGAAAGTTTGGTTTGTGAAGGCAGAGGGGACAGATGTGTTAGTCGGAGAAGAGGACTGGGAATATCTTCAGGATGGCATGACGCTGCAAAAACAGCGTCAGTATGAGAAACAGGATTGGGAACATTTATTTCTTAAACCTCTGAGTCTCCATCTGTGGTAATCCTAACACCCAAGTTATAAACTACTCCAAGAGGATATGGGAAACACAAACAGAAACAGCTGTTTAGCTGTGCAGATAACCGCCACTAGACTGAGAGATGTTTGGACAAAAAGGTACGAGATACATCAAACACCCCTGTTTAGAGCAAGAGCCCTGAGGCTGAAAATTGCAGCTTTCATTTCATGTGGTCGGTGCTGTGTCGGTGGGTCGACGGTGCAGCCCAGCGTGGGGTCCGGCACGTGGAGAGGGGGATGCCCGCTCTGCTCCCCGTGCTGTATGTCACGCTGATGTACCTCGTGGTGCTCTCTGGGGCTGGGTTACAGGCCTGTCCTTGTGCCCCGGACACAGGCTGGCTTCTTAGCATTCTGCCCCTAGGTGTTCCACAAATGAAAACCAGCTTTATTCTAGAGGAAGTAAAACATAAATGAAAATATAAATCTGTTGTTTAAAAAATATCATACTATGTATTCCAAGGTAAAAAGGTGTAGTTTTCTTTTTTGGGGGGTGGGAGAGATGTTACTTTCTCTTTTAGCAATTTCTGGCCTCTTAGTTCTTTATGATTTCTCTTTTACTTTCTCTTTTAGCAATTTCTGGCCTCTTCTTTATGATTGCTCTTCAAACACCTTTGGTGTGAACCTTTTTGGTCGGGGAGAAGCCCACAAAGCAAAAACAGACTCTCGGAAACATGCGTTCTACACAGGACTGCTGTTGCCCTGAAAACCGAACCAGAACAGCCGTAACAAGACAACACCCACCACTGCTCATGGCGACCGTAGTCAGCCCGACTACCCAAACAAATAAAAAAGCCTCGGGGATTTGAGTTGTCACTTTTGTGGAGAGGTCAGTAATGTGAAGTCTCTTTTTAGATGTTAAATGTAAATTACTCATAAAAAAGTTTGTGTCTGCCTGTCCCTGACTGTACAGCAGTGATAGGAGAATTCACACTGCATTAGTGAGCTGGTCGGCCGAGAAGATCCTGTTGGGCTGCTTGGGTTCAGGTATATGATGTAAGAATCGTTTTGAAAGTGTATTGGGAACTCTGTAGTGACCTTGGTCACTAACTCGACAGAAGAATTGAAGGAAGTTCCTGGCTTCGTATCTTTCTTGTCAGTGAGCGGTTGATGGGACGAGTGGTTCTCAGACTTCCGTGGGCATCAGAGTCACTGAGAGCTGGCTAACACCCGGGTTGCTGGGCCCCACCCCAGAATTTCTGACTCAAAAGGTCTTGCGTGGGGGCTAATAATCTGCACTTCTCACAAGTTTCCTCGTGATGCCGCTGTTGCTGGGCAGAGGACTGGGTTTTCAGGACTGGTGGGTTACGTAATTTCTCTGGAGTTCTGTGATTCTGTACCTGATTTTCCCTATCTTTGAGGGGCAGCACCTGTTCTTTGATGTCTGCAATGTTATGTCATTTAAAGATTGCTGTCTGGCAGATGGAGTTCTAAAAGGTTGACATTTTTTTTCGATGTTCTTATTCTTCTTGGAAGATCTCATTTTTGACTGGACTCAGACTTAGAGGGTAGAAGCTGTCAGAGAGGACAGCTTACCTCTCTCGGCAATGTGTTCCTGGCATTTTTCTTTGGCTGCCTCCGTTCTCCTAGCCAGAAGTTGAGCATATTCTGCAGCCTCTCCCTTGTTTTTCTTCCTACGTTGTTTCTTCAGTGCAACAAGCCGGCATCCGAGTTGCAGGACGCGTGGGGTAACAAGACGCTGAATCTTGGGTGCTTTGGTCCTAGGTTCCTAATCATCTTGGTTCAGGGGCTTCCTCACAACATATTGATGGACGTCATCTTTATAGAGAGTGAAAAACTTGTGGGTTCTGCTCACTCTTCTGAGCCCCAGGCGATGAGGCACCTTAGTGTCAGTGAGACCAGGGGTATCGCCCTCCCCTTTCTTTATGACCAAGTTGAGAACGCTGAGCATGGCGTCCACGATGCAGCCCTGAACAGATCTGCACTTTCTCCGTCCCCCTCGGTTACAGCAGACATGCTCCTTACTCAGCAGCTGGTGGACGTGGGTCAGGACACCCTGCCCTGTGGGGAAAGCTTGTTTTGTCGTTCCCACCACTGATTCAAACCACATACCCCATCCATTCTTCACCCTGAGCGTCAGCAGTAACTTCTGTGGCCATACGCTTCTCGTGAAAGGTACAAAGGTTGCATTCATTGTCCACTACAATGTGTTTCTGGCAGCCAGTGGCTTGGAAAGAGTTGTTCGGCGTCATCCCGAAGCAGCTGACCGCCTCCAAGGCACCACGATAAAGAGCAGGCTAATTAATTTTTATTTTGGGAGTTCTTGAGAATTCTATGTATTTTGCAAAAACTTGGGTCTCTTAAAACTTGGACTGGATATTCTTACCCAATACTAAGTAGATTCTCCAATTAAAATACATTGAAATGTTTCTGATGTTATTAAATGACAAAACTAGTTGCTGCTCCTTAAGCCTAAATGTAGCGCCAGATCTAATCATGTAGATACACAGCTACAGGGTATTATGGGGGCACATTATATAGTTGTGGGCTCACTAAGTGAAATGGTTGTGAGTGGGTCCATGGCAGACGCTGATAGCCTTGACCTGGACGGCCTCTGAGGGGAGCTGCCTCCTAGAGTCATGGCTGCAGGACGCAGGTGCCCATCAGGGGGATGAAGAGCCAGTCAGGGCACAGCCATCCCCTATTTTGAGGACTTCGGGGGGAACACTGAAGGCTCTGCAGTTTCTAAATGAAGGGGCTCCGGGGCTGGAATTTGGTGGGAAGGAGGTGGAGATACCAGTAGATGTCTTAAAGCCACACTGTTCTTATCCAGAGTGTATGTTTGGGGGGCCCTTCGGGGAGACGTACATATAGAGCTCAAGGCATTGTAACAGGTGGTGCTCTGGAAGCATGCCAGGTTAGACTCCCAGGTGCCAAGCGTCAGGTGGACTCAAGGTTTGAGCTGAGTCGAAGTGAGGTTTGATAATACATTCTAATCTGAGTGAATTTATTGGAGAAAAAGAATAAGATTTTCTGGGGGAAAATAATCTTATCTGAGACAAGGAAAATTAAAAAAGCAGGTGAAGAGTAGGGAATGGGAGAGTAAAGATGACAGGTTTTAAGTTTGTAAATGTTTCAGAATGTTTTGTGTATGTTAAGACTAGACTAGTTAACAGCGCAGACTTCTTTGTTAGAAAATTAACGAGTTTTCCTTTTCATTGCTCCTGAATACTTCAGAATATCCAATGCTGCTCTTTTTAAAAAAATACATATTTTATTTATTTTTAGAGAGAAGGTAAGGGAGGGAGAAAGAGGGAGAAAAACATCAATGTGCAGTTGCTTCCCGTGTATCCCTCACTGGAAGCCTGGCCTGCAACCCAGGCACGCGCCCTGACTGGGAATTGAACCAGCAACCCCTTGGTTCGCAGGCTCGCACTCAATCCACTGAGCTACACCAGCCAGGGCCGATGCTGCTCTTTGATCAAAATCAAATGCCTTTCCAAAGTTTTTCCCAGGACTCCCCCACTGTTTACTTTTTTAGATTGCTTTATGACTGATAACTATTTTAAATCACACTTCTGGAAGGTGCATGCGATGCTCATTACTGGGTGTGTTCTGTGGATTAGGAAACATCACTAGCATAGGCCACGAAGCTGGGCTGGAGCCGAGAGACCTCACTGTTGTTCACATCTACTAGTTGTGACGTTACCTTAAAATTCTCTGTTTTCTAACTGCCTTTATAAAATGGTTGAATCAGTCTTAGAGATGATTTGTCATCCATGTATTCGATTTTAAACTACATTTCATAGATAATGGCCTTGGATTTTTGAGCTCCTGTTTATTTCTTTGAAAAGTATTGTGGCTACAGGTGATTTGCTACCCAGATGTCAGCCTGCTCTCTTTCCGCCCTTCCCCCCCTTCCTTCCTCCCTTTCTTCCTGTCTGTCTTCCTTCCTTCCTTTTCCTCACCCGAGGACATGCTTACTGATTTTAGAGAGAGGGGAAGGGAGGAAGAGAGAAAGGGAGAGAAACATCGATCAGTTGCCCCTTGTCTGGACTGGACTGAACCTGCAACCTAGGTATGTGCCCTGACTGGGAATTGAACCAACTGAGCCACCCTGGCCAGGGCTGCAGTCATTTCTTGACTTCAATACCTGTGACATAATCTTCGTAACTGAATCTGTGAGGCTGTTTCGAATCCTTTAGACCTGACAGTTCGGAGCTGGGGTTGGCTGTCTGTACGACCAGAGTGCTGGGGGTGCTCACGGGCCAGTTTTCACTGGGAAGCCAGACGGGGGGAGGTTGGCTGTGTGATCCCCTCTGCCCGTCTTTCTTGAAGTTTCTCCCCCAGCCCTTCCTCAGGACCTTTTAAAGGCCTCTTGTGCTTTAGAGAGTTAAGACACTTCTCTTGGAAGTAATCGTACTAGCCCTTGACAACATCTTTGTCCTCCTGTATCTCCTGGGGGTCCTTTCTTCCAGCTCCTGATATTTCTGTCTTTCTTACAGCCGGGCTTCTGGTGGGCCAAGCCTCCCTGTGGATTTCCTTCACAGTTGGTCCTGCCTCCACGTTTGCTTCTTCCTTTCCCTGTCCGAAGTCCTCTGCCTGTGGCCGATCTTACTTAGTTTGGTGGAAGGAGTACTGCAGTAGAAGACTGTTTATAATAATGATCGGTGGGTACCTGCTTCCTTGGATCCTGTTCTAGTGCTTTCCGCTGGATTCCAGTTCCCACCAGCTGCTGAGTCCTGGGAGAGCGTACCAGTCTGTGCCAGAGGCTGCTCGTCTGTAAAATGAGGGGCTAGGGAGTTTCTGGCCCTAAAGTGCTACAATTGAGTTTGTTCACGTGATGCGATTGTAAATCCCAACCAGGAGTACGCCAGTTCTTTGAAGGGTATCTGTTAAGCAAGACTGGGCTCAGTGTGGAGAGCTGCTTGAACCCCAGGATCAGGAGATCCAGGACTCCTTAAATAGACTGTCGGCAGCGGGGCTGGCCTGCTTTTTCTTTCCTTCAGGAGTTCGGGGTGGGTCTCGGGTGCTCTTCTCTGTTCTTGTGCTGTCTGCGTCAGGAGACCCAGAGTCGAACCCGAGCATTCCACTTTGGAAAGCTTGTTGACCCCGTATTCGGAAGATGCTGGTGCTTCTCATCTCCGATGGAGGAGCTGGGCTTCTGAAGCATTCTTTTGCCGATGGTATTTACACAACTAGGGGAGTTTCTGGGAACGTGCCTGATACTTTTGTTTATTCTTAAACAACTCATGAAAAGTGCTACCTCAGATCTTTCTCTTGCAGAATTGTACATGGCTTGTGACCTTGAGTGCTTGCTTCCTATTTCTAGGGGAATTCTCGTTAGTGCTGAGTCTTGTTGTAATGCTCACAATTACACCAGGCTTGTTATCTGTCCCTTGTCAAGGTCACTGACGATTGTTTTACTTCGTGTGTTTATGTTGATGTAACAGGCATTCGTTGCACATAATGTCCATTTTCTAAAAATATATAATTTTTTGTTTGTTTCCAGAAAGACTACATTTTTTCATCGTGTTCTATTTTTTAGTTTTTCAAAATTGTATAATATCTACTTTTTATAAACTCTGAAATCTGTTTTCTGTTTCAGGCCTTTTAGTTTGTGAAAGGTTAGTGTGCTTGCTGTGTTTGTAGGCTTCTAATTTTATGGCAAAAGATATCAAAATCCTCCTTTGCTTGAATTTTAAAGGGTTCGGAATTAAGATTTCTTCTGCTACTAATCTGATTCTCCTGAAAAGGTACATAGGAGTTTGCTCTTTGTCATATATCTTTAGCAGTTTGGAACAAGGTTTTTATACGGTAAATGAATCAACACCCGATTTAGTCAATGCATATAATCTGCAGAATGAAGATCCTTTGAGATTCTAAACAATAGAAATATCCCAACAACAGATTTGCTTTAAAAAGATTTTTAAAATGACTATCCATATGGTAATTCACATCATAGCTGAAGAGCATTTGCTCTTGTGTGCAGGACGTGATGGTGGCGTGATATCCTGGGCTCGTTCTGCATCCCGTGGCCCCAGCTCTTGATGAAGGAGGGGCCTGCGTTGCTGGAGCAGCGGCACCTGGGGAATCCGACTGGAAATGTCCCCTTCTGACTGTATTTTGTTTTTTTTGGAGAGTACCAGTTGCTTGAAAGCACTGAATTGCAATTTTATAAATATACATATTACTTGCTAACACATCTTTTTGGATCACTGCGCTCTTCTGGAGTTAAGAGGTCCAAGTTCTGGGACGATGACTCATCAGGGACATGCCAGGTCCTGGACCTGCCAGGTAAACAGTCCAGTGTGTTTCGGATTGTAGCACTTTCTGTGTTACTTTTCACACGTTGGGCGCCTCCTGATTCTCGACATGGAGTCTAGGAACAGGCACAAGTAAACATGTCCTGTCTGGGGAGACCTTCTGAACAAAAGAAAACAGACAAACAAAAGCACTTAAACGTGTTTGGAGTCCATCTGAACGGTTTGTGGGGTGCCGGGGCACGGAGGCCCTGGGACACTGACGAAGATTCTTGGCCATTCCCCTCCTGCTGGCTTATTCTCTTTCCTTTCTGTCGTCTTTACTCTCGATTTCCTTCCTTTTTTCTTTTTGGGTTCTTTTTTGTTCCTTCTGTTCTCTTCCTCATTCTTCAGCTTTCCCCCCCATTCCTGGTGTGGATAGCCCCGTCACATCCTATGGCTACCAAAGGCATCTTTTTAGCCTAACTAGTGGCAGAACAGTGCTAAAGGCAAGTTTTACTCTGACATTTAAGGCTATTGTAGTCTGTAAGATTCCACGCTCGGGCAGACTCTTTCTAAAGAGTTGAACAGGTTTACGTAGTGTATTACATGTTGAGTGGAAAAGATGCGAAATGTAAGACTTCCCACACCCTTTGGGATATTTAAATAGACATTGAAATCGGTTTCAGGTTGAAGTTCACATTTTGCGCAAAAGGCCATTCTTCCAAAATTTAGGTACTAGTAATCACGTAGACAATGAATTGCAGGATTCATTCTCCTTATGACATTTTTGGTAAACACAGGTGTTGTTTGGGTTAAGATAATGCCTTTAAACTGCCTAAACTGTAACAAAGTTTGGTATAAAAAATGTGACAGCATCAAATTTGTTTTAAATACCCAAGTATTACTTGAGTCACGATCAAGGATCAGAATATATTGTAGCTCTCAGAGGCTTCAGAACTAGTTTAATTCAATCTAAGTTTGTAGATGAGACAATTTACGTAACGTTACATGTCCGGTTGAGGGCATCATTGACCTTTCACTTTCCTGCCCACTCTGCCTGTTTTGGACAGAAGGTTACATTTATGAAATTTAGAAGTAAAATGGGCAGAGAAACCTGAGAGACGTATGTGAGTTCTAAACCTTGCTTGACTTCTTTAGTTATGAAATGTCGGACTAGGTGTTGAACCGCTCTGAGCTCAGTTTGGGAGGGTTGAACTCGGGTCCCTTCCCGGTCTGCAACGTGTTCTCAGGAGAGGAAACTGACACAGACATAGATTCTTCCTTTTGTGCGTTTGTACAGTTTCAGTTTGTGTCTATTTCAAGCGAGATATTGTTCCTGTGTTTTTAAGTAGGTGTCGTTTGTATTTTTTGTTAGTGAATCAACTTTTCCGAAGTGTAGCGTGCCTAGACACAAGTGGTTGTCGACGTGGTGATTGCCTCTGTGTTCAGATGTCTCTTGCTTAATCTTAATTAACGGAAGTTAGCACATTCAGGGACAGGTCCCCCAGCTTCACACTGGTGGACAGGTCCTATAGAGGAATACTCCACAGACAGGTAATTGACAGAGGCTTTTTTCAAATGGTTTACAGTTTTAGTGTTAGAGAGTCATGTCACATAAATAAAATTTCAGAGACTTTGGCTATTCTAGCTGCGAGAGTGGCTTTATTTGGGGTTGTGAAACAGGTTTTTCCATTCTCAGTAGGATGATCTGTCATTGTTTGTGTCAGAGAGAAGACAGTTGTGACAATGTGCAAGGCTAGGAAAGATGAGATGAGTGTAGAGTGTAGAGAGCACGCTGAGGAGACTGGAGATGCTTTTCTAAGAAGACTGTAACTGAGCTTGGGGACCTGCCCCCGTTGCTCAGGAGTAGTTCCCATGCCCTTCTTTGTTTAAAAAAGCCCATTCTTTCAAAAAAAAAAAAAAATTGAACACCTATCATGTGCATTGCAATTAGCTGGAAATTACAAAAGAGTTACTCATCAAGAGTTTCTTCCCTTTGGGTAGTTTCCAGTGCATAGGCCACGAAAGAATGAGATGCCATAAATGTCCGAGGACCCCCAGGAGTGGTCTGGGCAAGGACAGGGAAGGGGCGAGGACCCCAAGGAGCCAGGATGTTGGAGCACCTTGCAGGACCAGCAGTTAAAGAGCTCGTTTTAATTTTCTTTTGGGAGAGTGCCAGGGATGCGGTCGGGCTACGTTAGGCCGTATGCTTGGGAGTTGGGAAACCACCACTGTGTGTTTTAAGGTGGCAAATCAGGGGACCCTGTGAAAGTATCAGAGCCTGTTTACCCCATCTTTTCATTTGGAAAATTTCACATCGTTAGAAAAATAGCACTCTGAACATCTGTATGCCCTTCTTCTGGATGAATCAGTTACCATTTTGCCTCACTTGCCCACACACTCTGCGCACGTGTGTTTTGAATCAGAGGTGGTACGCATGTTTGTAGCTCTTTCTTAGCAACTTGAACGTGAGTTGCAGGAACCATGGTATTGTACCTTTAAGTCCTTGCTAAAGAGGATTTTCCTCAGTATAACCACACTACAATTTCCACATCCAAGGAGTTTAGCACGGATATATAACAACAGGTCAAACATACAGAAAATAATTAAATTTGGGGGTTGAACATGTACTTATTTTTCTTTTTAAAAATCAGGCAAACTTGTCTGGCACAGTGTGTATTGAATGAATTGATGGGACAAGAAACTAGAGCACATACTGAAGAAGTCATATATAGCCATAAAAATAGAAAGAGGAAGTTTGTGAATCTTCTGGTATGCTATATTCTTAAAGATATATTCTTAAGTAAGGACAAGGCATAGAAGAGTATAAAAAAGAGAATTTGTAAAGAGTTGCATGAGAATTTATAAACAGCTGTTATACATCTATATCTATATGTTACATATAGATAGATGAAAAATAAACTAACATTTTATGCCTTTCAGAGAAGGAGGTAGGTGGCTGGAGGACAGGGAGACTGTTTCCTGAATACCCTTTTTTTAACCTTTTGAATTTTGAACTATGTGAATTACTTTTTTTTTAATATTTTATTTATTTATTTTCAGAGAGGAGGGACGGGAGGGAGAAAGAGAAGGAGAGAAACATCAGTGTGTGGGTTGCCTCTCACGCACCCCCTACTGGGAACCTGGCCCGAAACCCAGGCATGTGCCCTAGACCGGGAATCGAACTGGCAACCCTTTGATCTTTGATTTGTGGGCTGACACTCAACCGCTGAGCCACGCTGGCCTGTGAATTACTTATTTAAAAATAAATAGTAGGCCCTGGCTGGGTAGCTTAGTTGGTTAGATCATCATCCTCATACACCAAGGTTGTGGGTTCTGTCTCTAGTCAGGGCACCTACAAGAATCATAAATAATGCATAAATAAGTGGAGCGACAAGTTGATGTGTTTGTTTGTCTGTCTGTCTGTCTCTGTCCCTTCCCCTGCCTCCTCCCTCCCTGCTTCTCTCTCCCAAATCAATAGAAACAAATAAATAGTGAATAAACAAGCATAGACTTACATTGGCAATATTATTAGCTTTGCAGCATGCAGGATACTTCTCTTCATAAGGACATTTGGAGAGTGGGACTTGAAGCAAAGGAGTGGAGGAAAATTTTTCTCTCTTCAGTTTTGAAGGAAAAAGGATGTCATGATGTAAGTTTTTTTTACAGGAGCTGCTGCTGTGGAGAGGAGGGACTTGATGGGGGTCTGATGTGCAGGAAGGCTGGGACGTCACTGGGAACAGCAGAAGGGAAGATGGTGTAGGACACTGTGTAGTCCTCTTGGAGCAAAGGATAACTTTTTCCTCCTCTAGGAACGAGAAACAAGAATAGAATTTTGTAGTTTGTTTCAGTAGGGAAGTACAGAGACGGCAAATGGGACTGAGAATGTACATTTTGTATATATTCATACTACCTTTGATGATAAAAGAGAAGGACGTTTAAAAAGCTGCTAAGTGAAAATGAACATTTAGGAATAATGTTTGGCTATTTTCTTGACATTTTTAAAAAGACAGATTCTTGGATTTTATGTGAAAAATTATATGAAAGTTAAAGCCTTATTGAGTAAATATTTTTATTTGATAGCAATTTGATTATTTTGTATAATAGTTTTTATATAATTATGGTGAACTTGTGATATTTATGCTTAAAAATTATTTCATAGTGTTTCAAATATGTTGCATGAAAGGTTAAAATTAATTTTGGCGTTAACTCAGCCAGTTTATTTTCTATTTTCATACGATTAACACAGTTTTATTGATCAGTACTTAGTGCCTTTTCTCTTGAAGGCCAGTGTTTATTAATCAGTGAGTGTTGACTTGCTCCCGGTGTCCATTAGGCATCCTGGGGTTAATGGAGACAGATGGTCTGCCCTCAACAGATGCTTCTGGAGAGTTAACATTTCACCAGTGGTTGTTAAATTCCTGTCAGGGAAGGAAGCCACTGATTGCTCAGGCCAGCCTTCAGGAGGAGAGGAACGCTGCGCTGTCTGATCAGGCGTCCAGGGTGAGACTCGCAGGTGAAGAAATTTGATTTTATCAGTTCATTCAGAGTTGATAGGGATTGTGAGACTGAGTGACGCTAATCAAGCTATGCAAGTTTACAGGAGATTAAATATCCCAGTGTGTTAACTCACAGTGGCAGATGTACTGGAAGGAGAAACTGTAGATAGTAACTTCACTTGGTGAACATAGAAATAAGGTGGGGAAGAACTGGGCATTTTCAATCGATATTTCCATCAAGATAACGGGAATTTGATAGAGAACGTTTTTCACTCCAGGGCTGGTCTGCCTAAAAACCTCGTGCCTACGATCAGATCATCTTTACTAGAGCGTGGTGCTGATAAACATGATGAATTCTTCTCCAGCTCCCTTTGTAATCCGTTATCAGAGGCCCCGTTACCCCATGCCAGGTATCTGTACAGAACAAGGCAGAACTAATTGTAACAATAATAATGCTGCGTGTTTACCACGTGTTAGGCACTCGACTAAGATGCTTTTCTTTGATTATTCTACTAATCCCACAGTGACCCTAGGGAATAGAAGCTGTTACCATTCCTTCTTTAAGGAGGAGAAAATCAAAGTTGAGGAAAGCTTAGGGCTTGGAGTCCAAATTCAGAGCCAAGTAGCCTGACTCTAGAGAAGCTAATGATCTTACCCACGTGCAACAGAATTTTTTTTGCAGAATTTTGGCTTCTTTCTGGTTGGGTTTTCCTTGGGATATAACATGGTCATTTTGTGTTACCTTACCTCTCAAATGAACATTTGAGAAATACAGTTATTTTTAAAGTATGTTAAATCCTAACTCTTAAGGTAATTTTTTTAAAGATTATTGATCTTCTCTATTTCATAATTCTGAATGATTTTATTTAGAGGATGACCATTAAAAATTAAAAAGTTGCAGCCCGGCTGGTGTGGTTCAGTGGATTGAGCACAGGCTGGGAACCAGAGGGTCCCGGTTCGATTCCCAGTTGGGGCACATGCCTGGGTTGCGGGCCAGGTCCCTAATGAGGGCCATATGAGAGGCAACCATACATTGCTCTTTCTCCCTCCCTTCTCCTCTCTCTGAAATAAATAAATAAAATCTTTAAAACAAACAAACAAACAAAAAACCAAAAAACCATTAAAAAATTTAAAAAGTTGCCAAAAACTGGAGGATAACGCAAAGAACATTTATTTTTACTTACTAACATTTCCCATTTACTTTTATCATTTGTGTGTATTTTCTTGCTGTTTATATCTATGTACATATATGTATATATTTTTTCTAAATCATTTAAAAATGTGATATATATGTTATGGCCTTTTACCCCTAAATATTTCAGTGTATATTTCCTAATAGTGATATTTGCTTACATAATAATTACTACTTCATGAATTTATATTCTTAAAATATTTGCACCTGATATGCTATCTCGATCATAATTTTATCACTTGGGCTAAGAAAGTCCTTTATCACCTTTTTTCCTCTTTACATTATGAAATGCAGTCTAGGGTTGTATCTCACATTTAATTGTCACGTCTGTTTAATATCCTTTCATTGGGAATATTTCCACCATTTTTCTTTGCCTTTTATCCAGTTGACATTTTTGAAGACTAGAGTACGTAGTCTATTAGTATTAGAAAGTTTCTCATTTTGTGTTTGTCTGATGTTTCCTCATTGTTAGATTCACATTATGCATTCTTGGCCAGAGCTGCTTTTCTCCCCCCACCTAATTAAGTTTATTCTTATTCTACAATAAGATTTATTCTTTTTCTAAAATTAGGAAGTTAACACCGACACAACAATATTCTCTAAATACAGACCTTAGTCGGATGCCATCCATTATTCCCAAAATGTCTTTACAGTATGAGAATCCTGGATGACAGGTTACATCTGTTCTCCTTTTATCTGAAACAGTTTTTCAGTCTTTAGGTTTCATGGCACTGACGTTTGGGAAGAGCGTGAGCGAGTTATTACTAGAGTGCCTTCAGTTTTGGTTTGTTTGAAGTTTCCTCCCAGTTAGATTTGGGTTTTGCACTTTTGGCAAAAGCGTTACACAAGGGACATTGTGTTCCCGGGGCATCGTATTCAGAGGCACATGACGTCTGCCGTCCGGGCCTCCTGCTGGTGAAGTTAACTTGGGTCACTTGGTGGAGGCCCGGTCTGCCAGGTCTGTCCAGGGTGGTTACTCTTTCCTCCCTTGCAGACAGTGTGTCTTGTGGAGTGATATTTCTAGTTAACATCCTGTTATTGCTCAAACTTTTACTGGTGGGCCTTAGATTAGAATCCATGGGTGATTCTTGCCTGAATCAATTATTCTGAGGATGATTTCCTGATGGTGATGTAAAATTCCGTCATTCCCTCTTCATTTTTTTTTGTTGGTTTTCTTCCAGAAAGAGAACAGTTCCCTTATTTCTTATTTATTTACATTCGTGTAGATGCATGGATTCTTATTTTTTAAATTATTTTATTATCATTACTTATTTTTGATGTTCAAATTGTCCTGAATTTGGCCAGTGGGAGCCCCTTCAAGGTGGCCACGATGTCCTTTGGACACATGCTCACTCTCTGGCACGGAGTGGTCCTCTGTGCTTTCCTGGCCTCAGCCCTGGAAGCAGCCCTTGCTCCAAGGAGCACTTCATGAGGGTGCTGTCTCCCCGTGGCCTAGCCAAGAGGGACCTGTTATGTTGTCTAACTTTTGTCGGTCTGGTAGGTGAGAAATAGCTTTCTCTGTAGTTTCAATTTGTACTTCTTTTATGAGTGGAATAGAACGTCTTTTCATATGTTTAAGGGAGATATGTGTGTGCACATGTATATATATGTGTGTGTGCACATTCATCTCCTCTGCCCATGTTTCTGTCAGTTTATTACTCTTTATTTCCTTAACTTTAGTTCTTTATGTATTATGGATTTTAGCCCTTTACCTGTGATATGAGGCAAATATTCTCTTGCATTTTATCTGTTGTCTTTTGTTAATGATTTTTTTTTTTTTGGCCATGTAAAAAATGTTGCTAGAAATTTTACAGGATCAGCCCTGGCCTCATTGCTGGTTGGTCGGAGCATCATCGCATACACCAGAAGGTTGTGGGTTTGATGACCATTCAGGGCACACACCTAGGTTGTGGATTTGATCTTGGTTGGGGCATGTACAGGTGGCAACCAAAAAAAAATTACATAATCTAATTATGTAAAAGTTTTACATAATCAAATTATGTGTTTTTATTCTCCCTGATTTTGATGTAGTACGTCTTTCCTTATATCAAGGATTGAATTCACCATTTTTCTTCTCTAGTACTTGTGTGACTTCGTTGTTTTACGTTTAGGTCATTTGGCATCTATTCTTGGGTGTGGTATTATAAAGTGTAGATCTCATTTTATCTTTTTCAAAATTCAATTATTTTAGCTGCTCTTTAAAAAGTGAATTGTACCACAGTGATGTTTAGATGCTGGCTTTTTCACAAATGTACTGAAGTTCCATCTGTATTTGAGTCTGTTTTTGAACTTTCTGTATTACTCCGCTGGTTTGTCTGTCTACCATGGGTCACACTTTCATTATCGAGGCTCCGAAGTATAATTTAATGTCTGGAAGGACTAGTCCTCCTTTCTAGCATTTAGCGTTTTCCCGGCTGTCTGTGCATATGTATTTTTAGTAGGAGGTTCAGTATCAACTGTCTAGCATTGTCATGGGGATTGCATTGAATTGATACGTCTTTTGATGTTGACTTGTCCTATACCAAAATAAGAAATGTTTTTCTAGTTGCTAAAGTCTTTGTGCCTTTTTAGGAATGTTTTAAAGTTTTTCTCAGATGGGTTTTACACAGTTAAATATATATATTTTTTTGGATTAAAAAAACCCCCTTACCCAAGGAAGGATATGTTTATTGATTTCAGAGAGAGAAGAAGGAAGAGAGTGGGGGTGGGCAGAGGGAGAGAACCATTGATGTGAGAGAAAAATATCAATCAGTTGACTTTTGTATGTGCCTGGGGATTGAACTCAAAACCTAGATATGTGCCCTGACCCAGGATTGAACCCATAACCTTTTGATTTGCTGGACGACACTCCAACCAACTGAGCCACCTGGCCAAGGCAAAACTTGCTTTTTTAATTTAATATATCACAGAGATCTGAACAGGTCAATACCTGCAGACTTACTGCATTTTTTAAAATGGATCCATAGTAGTCCATTGTACCCTAATTTAATTTTTCCTCCATTGATGTAGTTCATGTTGCTTCTGATTTATCAGTTATAAACTGTGGAGTATATCCTTGTACCTATATTTTTGCTTACTTGTCTTACTACATGTGTAAAATAGATTCCTGGATATGGACTTGCTTGCTCATAGACCATGTATATTTTTTTGGTAATATATTCTACCAAATTATCCCCTCAAACTGTTTGACACTTTTAAAATCAAGTAAACTTTATTATATATGTTCATGGTTAAAAGACATTCAAAACTTTTTTTGAAAGAAGCCTCATGAAAGTTAATTCTAAACAAAAAGCTTATATCTGTTTGCCCATTAATATGGGGAATATAAAGATATCAAAACCATGATTTATAGCTTACATAACTTATAGTTTTAGAAATCAGATATTTCTTTATATGTATTAAAAATAGAAAAATTTCTTTGGTAAGTAGGCTTTGAATTTAGACTAAAAGAAAACATTGCACTTAGTTTAGTGGAGAGAATCAAGAAGGACATTTCCTGTGAGATTAGGCAGAATTTTATCATGTCACATGGGGTCAGTGGACTCACTGGCCTGAAACTGAAGCAGTGTGTTTATTTTCGAAGGTGAAGTAAGGGCAGTTAGTGGAAGACCTTGAGTTCCTTAAAAGTGTGGACTTGATTTCCTCAGCTGCAGAGAGCCCTTCTGGATCAGTAATCTACTGCCATGTAACAAATTACCCTCAAATTTAGGGCTCAGAATACCAACAAACACTTATTATCTCTCCTAGTTTCCGTGGGACAGGGATTTGGGCACAGGCAGTACCATTGCTGCATTCTATTCCTTAGAAGCCAGCCAGTGAGTTCAGTCCACATTCAAGGGGGAGGGGACTGGATTCCTCCTTGAAAGAAGAGAAGTGTCAGGGAATCTGGGAACATTATTTTAAAACTATCGCACTTATCTGTGTTCTGAAGAAGGGGAGCCATGGTATGATTTTGAAGAGGAGAAAGCCATGGTATCTAGCAGAAGGTTAAACTGGTAGCAGTGTCGAAGATGAACTGAAGATAGGGAGCAATGGGAGGTAGATCCCAGTGAAGTAATCCAGCAGTAAAGTAATGATGGAGTCGGTGGAGGGAGATGGAGATGGGACCCGTGCGGAGTGTGGCAGGATGAGAGAGAGGAAAATCAGAGAAGAAGTGGGGTCTCGAGGCATCCAGATCTGAAGAATGATCAGGCATGGAATAACTAGAAAGAGAAACCAGTGTTGAGGGGACAAAGGTGCTCGTTTGGGTTTAGACATTTACGGGGAAATTCCCAAGCAGTTGAAACTATAGAACCGCGGTTCGTGTTGAAATGTCTACCCAAAGAGGGAGAAGTTCACATTTGTCCTCCCAAAGTGATGGTTGAGTTCTTCAAGGGATGAGTACGCAGAGAGGCCAGAGCTCGGAAGACCACGCCTTTGGGGAGGCCGTGGTTTGTAGACTGATGAGGGGCAGGAGCTAGCTCTGTAGCCTGGGAGAGGACGGAGAGCCAGCTGCGTCCCTGTCAGGAGCAGAGAAGGTAGCGTGACCATGAGCTTCAGATGTTACAGAATCCAAAGAGAATGATGCTTGAGACAAATGCATTTGCCTGTGAGATTATTAGAGGTGACAGCAGTTGAAGTGGAGTAGAACAATTTTAGAAATTGGATTATAACGTTTAATTTGATGATTTCACTTTCTCAAAAGCGCTTGAGGTGGGAGGATGAGTGGCTGGCCTGCCTTCATCACGCAGGTTTCGAGGGCTCACACCCATCTGGCTTCCTTTCAGCACCCCCGAGCCTACCTGGAATGGCACCGCCGCTCAGTTCTTGGACCGAGGGATGGAGGAGGATGTCACCTCTTGTTTCCAGGGAATCTTTTAACTGTAAGTGAAAATAACATACTTGATCATTTTTCCTACTTCGCTTTGAACTGCTCTTATCTGTGCTCTTCCCCCCCCCGTTTGTTTTCCCTCCCTCCCCCCATGATCTTACAACTTTAAGATCCGATTCCAGATGAGGGATCACCTATTTTTTTTCTCTCCCTTTCCTCCTAATTTCAAGTACAACGGTATTATTTATATGCTTTGTTCATTGAACTTGTAGGGATGCAATTAATACATAGTAAATGTTAAATAGTAACTGGCAAATATAAATACTGAATTGAAAGATGATTTTGAATTTTATGTTCTGTATCTGCACATGTATTTAATCAGTTTTCAGATTAGTAAAATAATTGTCAATAAGAGGTAGCAGAAACATGAAAATATTTCAAAAATTACTTTATGTGATGTAGTATATTGCAAGATTTCTATTAGGATTTGAGATTAAATGGACGAGGGTAATTATGCAGTAAAACAGTAACAAAGCCAGAAATTAAATACTGAATTTTCTCTGCTACGTGGATGATGATGATTGTTTGATTTTTCTTTTCTGATAGGGTTATTTTCTCTCAAGATAAAAACTTTAGGTTCACCAAAGACTTACAGACTAAATCACAGTAACAGTAATACCTGCAGTTTCAAATTAAGGGGTAGACTTGATGGCTGTGGAAAAAGAACTGCTGTTAGAAATTCTTTTTAGCACAAAAAGATATGCCCGTTCTTATAACATCACCATCGAGTGAACAGGAGGCATTAACCGCTTCCGCTGGTTGTGCAGCACACGTGGGAGGGGAACACGGGAAGAGGAGGAGGGGGCAGGGGACGTGAGAAGGGATAGGACGCGTGAGGCAAGCCTGAGAGACTTCGGTGTGGATAGCACAGAACACGGGTGAAGGGGGCGTGGAGAGAGAGGCACGGACTCCACCCGTGCCGATACAGCCGTGGAGGTTCTTACGTGTAGTTTTTGTTATGTGTGTTAAACTTTTTCTTTCTGTCCATGGGTGGCAGAGAGAGGACAGAAAAGAGGGGGTGAGAAAGGAGTATTTCAGGTGAGCACAGATTGTGTGGTTCGTTTTCACAATTCAAGATCTGGATGTATTTGCTAAAAGTCATGGTATGATATGATATAATCAGGTAGATATTATATCAGATAGATATTTATTATATTATGTCATGACTCTTACTACTTCTATGGGGGCATCTGACAAACAATATGGTTAATTGGTATATTTGCCTTTTCCTGTTTTCCCACCCATCCTGTCCTGTCCTCTTTCCCTTACGTTTTATGGCTCACTTTGGGTGCCGTCAGACCCCGAAGATCCCTCCAGGGGCCTTTTCAGTGCCCCATGCTTGCTGCATTAATGGCCCTCCCCCATGCCTCTCTGTCTCCAGAATGTCCTGGAATAACTCTGTCACTGGGCTTCTACAGCATGTTGCATGAACGTCTGTTTGTGAGCTTGTTTTCCCTACTAGACTGGGAACTCTTTAGTAGGAGGGGTCAAGTCTTACTCATCTGGGTATCCCACATCCAGTAAATGTTAGTTGAATAAACAGATGATTGATTTTCCCACACTTTGTAGTAGACACACTCACCACAGTCCATCAGTGTGGCAGTGAAGATCTGGGACAAGGGAGAGATACCACATGAGCCTCAAAGAATCCAGGGGGCACCGAAAATGAGCAAGGACAGATCCCGGTCTTGGGGTGTTCCACTGAGTAGGTTTCAGTGACGGTTTGGGAGCAAGAGACAGGTGAGAGGGATGCTGTGTGGTGAGCGTTACTGCAGAGGCCTCGTGTGCAAACCGCCTGGGAAACGGGTCATTCATTTGGCCTGGGGAGGTCTGGAAAGACTGGCATTTGAGTTGAGGCTTTGAGAGGATGTAGTTGCTCACCATGCGGTGAAGAAGAAGGCGCGTGTACCAAGCTGTAGAGGTATGAGGATCATTTTTTGAGAAGCTGAGAAGCTTTCGAAGTTCAAGAGAGCAGTGGGGAAGTGAGATCAGAAGGACCCCTGTGTGCATGCTGGTAGCTGGTCTTTGCTGCAGCGGCCATGAGGGACATTTGGGGGTTTTAAAATCAGAGGAATGGCGCAGGTTCACATTTTAGTTTTTATTTATTTAAAACATCTTATATATTGATTTTTAGAGAGAGGGGAAGGGAGGGAGAGAAACATTGATTGGTTGCCTCTTGTAGGATCCTAACTGGGGACCTGCCCTGCAACCCAGGCATGTGCCCTGGCTGGGAATCGAACCGGCGATGCCCTTTCAGTTTGGTGAACAGTGCCCAACCCACTGGACCGTACCAGTCAGGGCCAGATTCACACCTCAGTAAAATGCCTGACCGCAGAGTGAAAATTGGACTGGAAGGGAAAACTAAACAGAATAGACTAGTTAGGAGGCTCGTGCAACAGTCCACATGAGTGAGACGAAGGGCCTGGATTGAGGCATTGACAGTGGAGCTGTGGAAGAGAAGGCAGTGGAGAATGCGGTTTTGGGAGGCAGAATTTGTGAAATGTAGTGACTGGAGCTATAAAGAGCAGTTGTGAGAGAAATGGGAAAGTAGGAAACGGTTGTCGATTTTTACTGCTGGATAGGAGAGTGCAAGGGAGCCTTGGGTTTGGCCTGGACAGTTGGGAATGGGGTATCTGAACGGTGACAGGCAGCAGACACTTGGAAATGTGACTGTGAAGTTGAGGAGCGAAAGATAGAGCGTGGAGTCACGCAGCGAGTGGGTGATGTTGCGAAACGGAAAGCTAGCTGAGCAGTGTCAGAGGGCTGAGCGGTGGACTCCAGGCTCTTCAACGCTTAAAGGGCGTACTCAGGAAAAGACTGTCTGAGGACAGATTCAGAAAGGGAAGTAGTGAGTATCCTATGCCACGGTGGTGGGGGGCAGGAGTGAGAAGTAAAATGAGGCTTTTGGATTTGACCAAGTCAGAGGCTCTCAGTGAGAATAGTTGTTACATAATGTCATTTGAAACTTCGTTTCCATGACCAAGCACAGTGGACCTTAATGAGTAGAGACAATGAGTATAGACTACATTTTTATAAAAATGAACCTGAAATAGAGGTAGATTACAGATGAAGGGTAGACGGAAGGTCTTTATTTTTCAAAAATTATTTATTTATTTTTAGAGAGGGGAAGGGAGGGAGAAAGAGAGGGAGAGGAACATCAATGTGTGGTTGCCTCTCATGCACCCCCTACTGGACACCTGGCCTGCAACCCAGGCATGTGCCCTGACTGGGAATCGAACCAGCGACCCTTTGGTTCGCAGGCTGGCACTCAGTCTACTGAGCTACACCAGCCGGGTGTGGAAGGTCTTTATTTTAGTCCAAGGCATTTGGTATAAGTATGCTGCGATGGTCTGAATGTGTCACACGTGGTTGGAACAGCCATTGTAGGGACAGAGAAAGAGCTGAGTGAGGCCAGGGATCAATCAGGGTTAAAGTTATTTATTTTTTTAACCTATAAATTCTTTGACTTTTTCAATCCCGTGTTGCGCCAGTAAAAGGCATTTTTTCTTTAAAGATCTAAGTAATGACAATGACATATCAAGGCTGTTTGAGTGGATGATCCTGACAAAGTAAAAAGGCCAGATATAGAGCAGTTACTTCTAGAACTTGGGACCCTCATGGAAGGAAGCCCGTGGGCTCTGGTGTTGTTAGAAGGCTGCGCTTATCTCTGCATCTTTGTTCAGTGTTGTGCTTTGAAAGCTTTCAGAGAGTTTTTGCGTTTCATCCACATTCTGTGACCAATTGTTAAAGAAACTCAAAGTCTGCAGTTTGTGTTGATTTTAGAAAGTCAATCTCTGAAGCCCATTTCTGGAAAGAGTTTAAAGAAAGAAGAGTACCAAAAGCCAGGTTCAGTCCTCCAGTGGATGCTTGGAAAAGGATAAGTGGTTTCTGGGATCGTTAGAGTGGATCGGATTACCTTCTAAAGTTAATGATGGAAACAAAGCGTAAATCAGAGGCACCATAAACACCCTACATTCTTCCTTCAGGCAAGTAATGCCATACCATCGATGACAGATAATTTTCTCTGCGTTTTATTTTTTTTGAAGGTTGGCAGAGCTAGAACATTTACAGTGCTACATTTACTTGTTTTCATATCCAGGTGATTAGGAAGTGTGGAATCCCTTCTGCTATATTTTCCAGGCTCTTCTCTTGTTTGGACTGCATAAATTTAAAAGCGAACTAATGTCTGTAGTGAAACATTTCTCACTGTAAAAGTCCTGGGCAAAGGGGGACGTTTGTCTACCTGGAGTCAGGGGGCTTAAACTGCAATCAAATGTTCAGGCCTTATGTTCTTCAAATGTGAAGGCAAGAACAGTGCTCAAGATACAGCTAAGGTATTTTTAAAGTATGCAATTTGCGTGACTCTTGCTGAGTCAGGTGAGTGGGTGATGCTGGCAGAGTCGTAGAAGAAACTGACTTCTAGCAAGGGATGAGAACCCACGCTAAACAGAACAGGAGTGGGGCCGAGAGTGTGCTCGAGGAGAAGCAAGACTTCCAGTGGTTAGATGGGGGGGCTGGTGGCTGAGCAGTGACTCGAAATGACTGGCTCTGGGGCCCGAAGGGAAAGGGACTTGCTCTTTTTACCTCAGGATGAGAGAGAAGAGCTCAGCTTGAGTCTGGGAGTAGAGGTAGAGTGACCTAATAGAAAGGACTAACTCAAAAAAAAAAAAAAAAAAAAAAAAAAAAAAAAAAAAAAAAAAAAAAAAAAAAAAAGAAAGAAAAGAAAAGAAAGGACTCACTCCAAGGAGTTGCTGGCCAGAAAGAAAATAAAATCGTGGAAAACCAAGGGGAGTCCTGTTAATGTTCTAGACCTACCATAAAATTGCTTACTGTGAGATTATTGTGCTTAAAATGTAGTCCAAATGGGTAAGATTTGTACCCCAAGTTGCACAGTAGTAAAGGTCTTGGTGTATTTGAACAGACCGGCTGTCCGTTACTCATTAGGAGTACCAAGTGAGGGATTCTTGCTAGCAGACACGAGAGATCAGGATCCGATGTCTTCACAGAGCAAAACTTCAGTGCATTTAATTCAGTGAGGGCAACAAACCTGGGTGTGACAGCTCTGAGGGTGGGGTGGGGGAGGGCTGGCAGAAAAGAATCTTTTTTTACGCATCATTTAATGCTTGAAGTTATTCTCTAATTGTCATTCTCAGAACATGTCTGCATTTGGCCCATTTAACCACAGTAAGTTCAGGAGGGGCAGAGGCGTGGAGTTTATTTCAGAAGAAAGCCCACTAGTCAATAGAATATAGGGGTCTGAAGATATGAAAATATTATGTATATTATGTGATTTCCCTGTAATGTAGTTGGAATCATAAAGACTAGGATAGATTTGAGGTATGGAAGTTACATGACTCTAGTTTAGTTATCCTCTGGTTTTCGTCTTCATTGTCTGCACCGTTAAGTTTTATGAAACTTAGTATAGTGTTCTCTAGTTTAATTTGAAGCGGGAATTATTCTTTGATGTCAGGCAGTATCTCAGCTAGTTTTCATGCTCAGAGTCTATTTAACCAACAGACGACTTGACATACACTAAATACAAGCGCATTACGTGCTATAAGCAGACACTAAAATGAACCAGAGGCAGACATTTATTTCTCAAGTTGTCTGATCTAATGGGAGAGGGGATGGGCTGTTGAATGGGGGTTGGAAAGTTGGGCTCTGCAGTCAGACCCAGCCCAAGTTCAGATCCGGGTTTTGACGTGTATTAGATATATAACCACGGAAAGGCTACTCAGTCTCTCTAAGCTGTATTGGGCTATACAGCTCGTGCCTGTCAGCACCAGGATCTCTGTAATAGTACCCATGGCAGAGGAGTGCAGGAGGCCTAGGAGACCATGGTCATAAAGGATTTGAAACACAGGGATTCCTCCGTGAACAGCGACAGCACGCACAGATGGACAGAATGCTGTCCTCCGGGCCCGCGGCATCACGACTTTTTGGAAGTTCAGTGTTAGACAAGCGACTTGGGGAGCTCTGGATATGGAAGCAATGACACTGAATGACATTCCCAAAGGCAAACACACGAAATAACAGGAGAGAACAAAAAATCTTTGTTTTTTTTTTAATTCACAAAAGTGGTCTAGCAATTATATTTCTTATTTTCTTTGGTGTTTTATTTGTATTACTTTCTGGTAACACAGATGTTAAAGGAGTTGAATCAGCCTGAATCGATAGGGAGATAACTCACCATTTTTTTAAATACACGATTATTGAGCCTGTTACGTACACATCTCATGGATTCAGGCACTAGATGTAGTTTATCAGTACTGAAAATAAAACAGGTTAAGGAGCCATTTTGGTGATTGGCTCTCAAACGCAGGCATTTGGCTGACTGTTGAAGCTAGGCGGCTACACATGTTTGAGGATTTTCAGCCATGGATACCTCAGCCATTTCTCTCGGACATCTCAACTTAAGTATCTGTAAATGTTCAGTATCACTAATTACCCTGTGATGATTACCCTTATTCTTAAAAAGGTTATATAATATTTGATAACATGCAAAGGGTTATATAACTATAAATTAATAGCACATTATTAATACATTAAAGCTGCTGTGCGAAGAGGAGCTTAAGTCATTTACTGTTATTATAGCTTACTAAGAACACATTAGTCAGCAATTAAATACTTCTTGAATGCCACCTCTGTGTCTCCTGTCAAAGGTCTGGTGATGGGTCTTTGGCATTTGTTGGTCAGTAGGTCCAGTATTTGGGGAGAAGAGCTGAACATAAACCAGAGGGGTGTGAGGATAAGCTGGAACCCAGCAGTGTCTGTGTCTGTCACCACCTCTAACCAAGAAGCAAACAACGGCTTTGGACAGCAACAGCTGCCGATATAGTTCCTCCTTTCAGATCTCAAGTACATTCCTCTTTGGCCAACTCTGACCTAGAACCATTTATGGAAGGGAATTCTGGGAAATGTAGTTCTACCTTGCCCAAGTTACTGCAGTTCAAACCTCCTTGTGTACCTGTATCTATTTATTGTATTATAAATATGAGAGACATTCAGAATTATTTATTCTTAGAAGATAATCAGGATATTTAAGATATCAGAATAAAAATAATATTTAACCTGATTATACAATTGTTTTCTTTTCCATTAAACCATGTCTTTATTTTCAAAGCCATGAAGTAGCTTAAAACAGGAGTAATATAATCCTACCTTCTTCTGTTACAAGAAAACATTCTTTTAATTTGCTAAGTTGGATCTGTGCTAAAAAATTTTTTTTGAAAAAAGTTATCTAGTACAGTGCCATCTAGTGGTAAGTTTATTTTCTGGTTATTGAAAATAGATCACTACCACATTTTACTTCTTGATAAATCAAGAACTTTACTTTTAGTAATGCCTAATTCATAAGACATAGGGGACTATTTTTAAGTAAATCAAATATTTATAAATAATTGAAGAGAACTAGAAAAAAGCTGGAAAAGGGTTTTTTCTTGTTTTTTACTCTTAGATTCTATTCTACTTCCTTTTCATTTAGATTCTATTCTACTTCATTTTCATATGTAATGAGTCACTATTTGTTCATTTATTTGATACCATTTGGATCCAGGAGGAAAGTAAGTTTTTTGTTTACAAAAAGAATAGAATTACTTTTAGAAATGTGATATGGTAGAATGAGTATGGGCTTTAAAATCTGAGAGGCAAGGGTTTGTCTTTTGGCCTTACTCTGCTTATGTTCCGGCAAGCACTGTTCCAAGAACGTTACATGAATCATGAAGTATTCACAAAAACCGGGTGAAGCATACTAAAAACGAGTAAACCAAGGCCCACAGAATGATTAGTGTGAAGAGTGCGTAATCTCATTGCCTTTCGGGTATTCGTGTTGACCTGTTTCTCTAACACAGTGACCTTTTGCGGGAAGGTCTTATTCCCATTTTCCCAGCATCTTGTATGGATTCGTATGTTCCCAATCCAGTTGGTGAATATTTGACTTTTTTGGGGGGAGGGGCTTCCATGAAGAGCCACAACAAGAACAATAGTAAATTAAACTGTAGATAAAATATCAAAAATATCTGTTTTCCTTATATTTTCTTTTTAAAAGGGATTATACAGTTAGAAACTCTAGGCTCTATTCTCTGATTGATCACTTAATTTTAATCTCAGTTATATATGAACGGAATTTCAGTAGTCTAGGAGTTGTACAAGGCTTGCTGCAAAACTCAGACATCTCCCAGCCCTTGCCCCTCCACACTCTCTCTCCTCCTGCAGTCCCTGCTCTTGGGGGTTCATCTCGGAGACCTGGTTCTTTCTTACCTCCAAATCTCTAGCTAGCTTGTTGTTCTTTCCAATTTTTAATTTTTCAGCCTCAGGCATTACCTTTGACATCTCATGATAGATGAAGAGGATTTATCTTTCTTATATACCCTTATCCTAGGTGAAGGGCCCTCCTCCATCCTCATTATAATTAAATTTTAAATAATCAGTGTTAATATTAGTATAACCATAAAACATTATTCACAGCATGGTTACTTGTTTTTTCTAACACATTTTGTTTTCCGTGGTTTGTGTTGTCTTTTTGGAGAGTAGGGTGTTGTTTGTTTTCTTAGATTTTATGTATTTGTCACTTACTCATCTTAAGCTATTTTCCAGGTGCCTAAATATAGTTAGGATATATGCCTTTGAGCCACTTTAGCTCTTCTGGTAAAATATTTCGTCACTTATAGACTGAAGGGGGCAGATGATATGAAGATGTAGGCTGCTGCATTCCTAAAACTTTATGGTTCCCTGGAACAGATGCCTGGATGTTTTGTGCTGACCGTGTTGTTAATGGACCCCATTGCCAGCCCTTTACCCAGCCCTCCTCTCTGACCTGATGGTCTTTTCTCCGGTTGGCTGGAGCCTCTCTGCTGCCCCCCAGAGGGGCTGGGGGATTCAAGGTCTTGGCTGGAAGTGGAGCCCCGTTTGTGTGGGACCAAGATTGCTCGTCAGCAAAAGCTCTGCCAAGTACACATAATGAGCTTGAAATACCCCCAGTCCAGTCAGAAGATCGGAGATTTCTCCGATTAGGAAGAGTTACTTGAGTCTTTTGACAGGTAGAAGCGCTTATCTTTTATAGTGAATAGTCATGGAGAAGCAGAGTGGATAAAGTTGCCAGGGGTGAAATAAAGACTGAATGGCACGTAAGATATGAGCAAACAACAAGTAAAATCTTGTTTGAAACAAACAAAAATAAAACAGGAAGATCCCTAGCAGTAGCTTCTCACAGATTGCTATAGAAAATAATAATGCTGGAGATATAAGTGAAAATGATCTAATGCTTCTTAGCTTTGTAGATGTTTTGTTTACCTCCGTCATAGCCTTAGCATGCCTGTGAATGGTGTCTGAGATACTCTTTTGGGGAATGTCATCATAACTTTAGTAAACGAAGAAGAAAAAGTAGAGGACAGAATGAGTCTGTATAGGCATGCCTTGGAGATACTGCAGGTCTGGTTCCAGACCACTGAAGAAAGCAAATACTGCAGTACAGTAAGTCACGTGAACTTTTTGATCCCCAGTGCCCATAAAGTTACGTTGGTACTATACTGTAGTCTATTAAGTATGCAATAGCATTCTCTAAAAAAAAAAACAAAAACCCAAAACAATGTGTACATACCTTATGTTCCGGCAAGCACTGTTCCAAGAACGTTACTGTTCCAAGATGGTTAGTATTGCTAAAAAATACTAACCATCATCTGAGCCTAAATTTAGCAAGTTGTAACTTTTTTGTTGGTGGAGGGTTTTACCTTCAATTTGTAGAAAACTCAGTATCTGCGAAGTGCAATAAAGCGAAGCAGTGGGAGAAGATGAGGTCCGCCTGTACAATTTTAATGATTTGCTACCGAAGCTGTCATTCTAGACAGCTGGCACTAGGAGGCCACAGAGACCACGGTTCTGGTGGACTTGGGTTTCCTCGTGCCTCTTTCCTGTTGGAGTTGAAAGGGAACCCTAGGGCAAAAAGCCCATTGAAGTGCTGTAAAAACTGCTTCCAATTCAGGATCACTTAAACTAAATTAAAGATTAGCCGTCCTATTTTTCGTGTTGCAGGAATAGATGAATCTAAAATATGCAATACCACTTCTTTATATGCTTGTGACATTGTAAATAAAATAAGTACGTATAACCATCCCTTTTCAAAATTGTAACTTTGATTTTTAGTTCTTGAACCCCTGAATCGAAGCTCCGATTGCCTTATGCCTGGGTGATTTTAGTTACTAAAATTTAGTAGCTTCCCAATGGAAAGACTTCTTTTTGTCTTATTTTCTTCTAGTCTATTCTTGTTAAAAATAAGAGTTTTCATCAGAAGTAGTTTTGGTCATACATGTCCTCTGATTAGAAACTTTGGGTAGTTTCCAATCAAATAGTATTAGGATCCACGCCTATTCATTCATTCATTCATCAAATATGTTATCAGCACCTTTATACAGCAGGGCAGATAGTCGTGGGCGTTGTGTTTGCCCATGCATTTTCTCGGTGTTCTCCACAGAGTCTCTCTCACAGCTGAATAAACATACCTATTCATCCCTAAAATTTTACCTTTGTGCCTTTAAACATAAACCAACCTCTTGGTCATTTCATAATCCCCTTCTTTCAGAACTCTGCCTCTGGTTGTTTAAAACCAGATCTCCCTCAATTACTGATCTCCCAGCCTTTGTGGGACTTAGCTCATACTGTATGAGTTTCATTTATTTTTAGTTTTTCTCTATTAAAAATAAATTTTTATATGCTTAAGAATAAGGTGGTCTTTTTTGCTTTGTATTTCTTCTTAGTGCCACATACGATACTATACAAAAACGAAATACTACCTAATGACAATAGCACATAGCTTTCCCTGCAACCTGTCAGTGCTCTCTTCTTTTCCAACAGAAGTTCAGTTTTGCCTGAGAACCCACTCCTCTCTGCGTGCCCGTGGGCTGAGGCCCCAGCCTCCTGCGTCACGAGGGTTGCATTCTTGCCATTTGGTGATTTGAGCATGAGAATGTGACCCAGTTCTGGCCCATGGGACAGGAAGTCAGCTGTCCTCCCCGAGTTAACCTGGGAGTTTTGCCCACTTGGCCGCCACCAAGCAGGCATAAAGCGACCCCGCCCAAGCACCATCACCACACTGAGGAGGGGAGAGTAGGAAAACAGGAGGAACCTGGGCCTTGTCTGGCCTGACTGAGCCATCCTTCCTTGGCGTTTCTTGTTACGGTGAAGAAAATGAAGCTTGGTTGATTTGGGATTTTCTCTTGTTTTCAACAAAGGCATCTGGCTAACTCCTTATCCGTCAAGTCTTGGTCTAGATTCCCCGACCTCTCCAGCTCCCTGGGCATCTCCTGATATGGACTCACCGCACTGTGTGGTGATGGTTATTTACTTTTCATTGCCATCATTGACTGCGAGCTCTGTGAGCATGGGCACTTCCTCTTGTTTGCAGCCCTGTCCTTAGAACAAGCACAGTGCCTGGTAACTGGTAAGTTTTTAACACCTTCGTTTATTCATATTCTCCTGAAAGTCAACACAAGGTTTCTGGGGCAGGTATTCAGGGTATTACTTAGAGCAATAACCTAAGTCAAGAGACTCCTAATTTATAACCCCTGAAATATCCCAATGGCCCGGGTTCATCCTTCTGAAATGTAAATACCTACTCAAGGGAGAGGTCGCTTACCTTCTGTTCAGTCATCTTTGAGGTTTTAAGGTTCATCCTCTAACGCAGGTCTTCATAAATGTGCCCAGAAAGCCGTTGCTCTGCAGAGGTATAAGAATATTCACTTCCTGCCTGGCTGGTGTAGCTCAGTGGATTGAGCATGGGCTGTGAACCAAAGGGTCGCTGGTTCAATTCCCAGTCAGGGCACATGCCTGGGTTGCAGTCCAGGTCCCCAGTGGGAGCCATGTGAGAGGCAACCACACACTGATGTTTCTCTCCCTCTCTTTCTCCTTCCCTTCCCTTCTCTTTGAAAATAAATAAATAAAATCTTTAAAAAAAAAAGAATATTCACTTCCTGACAGTGACATGCAGTAGGTGCTCAATAAACTACTCGTTAGATATTCAACAATTTTAGAGAATAAATCTAACCAAGTGATTTCAAATGGGGCAGGGATTGGGGGCTTTGTTGGTGCAATGGGGGGAGGGGGAGTATATCAGAATTATGAGGGGGAGTTTTTTTAATCAAAAATATATTTTCCACCCCCAGATTCTGATCTGCTGCTATTTCTGTCATAATTCCTTCAGGATTTGTGGGGTGGCTTTGTTGTGCGTTTGTTTGTTGTCTGTGTTTGTGGCCACAAAGGAGGTGAGAGAACCCTGACAGCTTACCCTGCCCTGGAGTCATGTCCCTGTGTCCCCCCGCCCCCGCCACCCCCTGCTGGCTGTGGCCTTCCCTGTACAAGCCAGTGACGGAGCCTGCGTGTCAGTGCTTACTTCTGGCCAGCTGAGTCTTCGGTTTGGTGTTTACTTACATGGATTTGGTGGGATCCTTTTAGAAATAATTTTTTATTATTATTAATAGCTTACCTCTTTTCGAAGAGGATTTGAGGCAGTTCTACAGCAGAAATACATAAAATGAAATGACACAAATAGTAAATCAGAACTAAGAAAAAGTTTACAAATATGTTGATTGATTCTTACTCAGATTTGGCTCTGGTGTTTATAATTGAGATATAATTGATATGCAGCATTATGTTAGTTTCCGGTATACAACATAATGAAATGATCATAGTAAGTCTACTTAACATTTGTCACCATCCACAGTTACAGATTTTTTTTTCTTGTGATGAGAACTTTTAAGGTCCACTCCCCTAGCTCATTTAAAGATGCAACCACAGGAACTGTGGTCAGCACGCTCTGTGTTACATCCCATTGGACCCCCTTCACCCACTTCACCCACCGTCCCCCCGGCCTGCTCCAGGCGCCCACCAGTCTGTTCTCTCTGACCGTGAGCTCAGGGTGTTTTGTTTTATTTTGTTGTTTAACTTGCCATTTTATGTGGTAGCTTTTTCTATTGAAATTACAAAGTAGTGGGGGTTTTTTGGCTTTTAGATATGATGTTATTCTTTGCATATATCCAACAACACTGATGAATTAATGTTTTATTAGTTTTAATAGCTTTCCTTCGTAATTCTCCATATAAACAGTTACCACTTGGAGATAAAAACAGTTTTGTCACTTCATTAAAATTTGCATATCTAATTTCATTTATTAAATTGATTAGGACCTCTGCTTTATTGAGTAGAAGTAATGGTTGTAGTCACCTTGGTCTCATTTCCTGGTTTTTAAAGGAAATACTTTTATTATTTAATAATTAAGTACGAGTTTGTTTTAGGTTTTCGTAAAGGACATTCTTTTCTATTTTTGATATGCTAGGAATACTTTTAAAATCACGGGCAGCGGCCCAGGCCAGGTAGCTCAGTAGCTCAAGCTGTGGCTTGAACCAGTGAGTTGGTTAGCGCATCATCCCAGCAGGTTCGATCTCTGGTGAGGGCACATTCAGGAATCAACCAATGAATGTGTAGATACGTGGAACAACAAATCAGTGTGCCTATCCCTCCTCCCCTTCCTCTCTGTCAAATCAATAAATTTAAAAAAAATGCTTGATGGCTAAAGAATTAACAAAACTATTTCTCATTCTCTAAGGACAAATCTGACCTTGAATGAACTTTGTACTCATTTCCTCTAAATCCTGCTAAAAGTGGAAAGTCAACCATGTTACTAAGGCAACATTACTTGTGGTAAAAGAGATATTTATTTGGTAAATGTATTCGCACTGGAAAGAACTACACACGAACCCTGAGTTTTTGATTAGAAGCAATACCTTTAAGCTTCCCTGGGAGCGTATTTCAGAGGTGGTATAAACTTCATGGGGACCCTGGAAGCTGTGGCTCGAACCAGGGAGGTATTGGTTTCTTTTGGGGACATAGGACTTCGAAGCCAGCATGAGTCTGTACCCACTCCCGTTTCCTTGCACCTGAGCTCTTATCTGCGTGTCAGAGAATAGCTCTTGGATGGCCATGTGGACTCCTGGGAAAATTCTTCCCGTGAAGGGAAAGACTTGAAACTGCCCACCTGGCATGTCTTGTTTTCTTCTTAGGTTTTCTGAGTAGATGGCTGCTGTGTGTGGCCTTTGGTAATTGTATAACTCAGAATGTGTAGTTAGATGTCCCACATGGGCATTGCACTGTGCATTTAATCTCAATACAGAAATGAAGTGTTTACTGGGGCTAATCTAAGTTTATTACTCACATACAACCTTCAATTTCTAATTTTTATTTATTGGAAAACTCATTCTCATGGACTATAAATTAATAGTATAAATTCAAACTTATAAAAATAAATGTGTACAATTTACTATTTTTATTTTTTTGTTAGAGTCCATATATGTTTGCCAACCCAAAAATACATTAGCTACTAAAAAGAGTTTGATAACTAAGGTTTTAGACCTTTGTGGTCCAATGGGTATATATTTGCTCTCCCAATAAGGCTATTGAAATTAAAATTAAATATAATTAAAGATTCAATTTCTTGGTTGTACTAGTGTCATTTCAATAGCCACATGAGGCTAGTAGCTGCCATATTGGAGAGTATAGATACAGAACATTTTCATTATTGCAGAAAGTTTTCTTGGATACTTTTATTTATCCAGATTATCAAGAGCTTTGTATTTTTACTGTGTATGTTACATACTATAAGAAACTGCTGAACCATCCCGGCTGGTGTAGCTCAGTGGATTGAGCGCGGGCTGGGAACCAGAGGGTCCCGGTTCAATTCCCAGTCGGGGCACATGCCTGGGTTGCAGGCTGGGTCCCCAGTGAGGGCCATGTGAGAGGCAACCATACATTGCTGTTTCTCTCCCTCTCTTTCTCCCTCCCTTCCTCTCTCTCTAAAAAATAAATAAAATCTTTAAAAAAAAAAAAAAGAAACTGCTGAACCAATTAGGATATCTCTCAGGGACAGTATTGAAGACCCCAGTGTATTTTTTCCATGATAATCTGTTAGAGATATGTTTCTCAGATTTGCATACCAGAACAAATTGTTTTTCCTGAGACTTACCAATCCTTCATGGCCAGTGTGAATTTTGTAATTGATTGGTTTTCTCTTTTTGTTTTATCGACCAGATAGCGTAGAGCCAAATTTATAGATTTAAGAAACCTTCTCGCCTACATAATTGCATACTTTTTTGTTTGTCTGTATTTTTATACTTATAAAATACAATTTTACTGTAATGTTTGAATTTTTATAGGCTGTTTCAAATGCTTTGTGAAAGGAGACAGAGTATAAATAGAGCAATAAGTAAAGACTTCAAGATTTTGATGGATACTTTCGTGACTGACTTTACTACTTGAGTGAGTTACTAACTGCCGAATGTCAGTGCTGAGAAGGGCTGAAGGAGCTAAAAACAGTTCTTGGTTGATAATGATTACAACACCCACACATGGAAGAATGGGGACTGCTTTCCAAGTGAAGTGATTTACAATGGACACCTGTCATAAAATCAGTTTAATTCTGTTTTCTAAAATGTTTTTAATTTTCAAAATAATGTTTGAAGAACTCTCTTACAAAGCATAGTTTATAAAATTTTCAGGCGTTTTAGTGTTGTTAGGGAACTTCAACGAAGGCCATGTCTGAGTATTTTGAGCTGGTGAACCAGATTTGAGCTGATAAATCGGGGGGTACTGTTTTGTTTCTTTATGGAAACTTTTGTATTCTGAGAGTGTCAGAGAATTTAATTCTGGGCATTTATACCTTCTCAGTGTAAAAACACCACAGTGCTTTTCTTTTCTTTTTCTGTTTTATTCTGGAACTTACAAGCAGGTCAACATTATATATGTCATTTACATTTTGCAGCTTTTCTTGGTTCTGAAAACACTTAAAGCAACTTAACACATTTCAGGCCAAAAGATAAAAGCAAGTTTATAAAAAATAAAACCAACTTCATCTCAAAGAAGTTGAAAGATTAAGTGCTCCCATGTATCAGTTTTCAGAGTAGATTTGGTCATATATTTGATTTTACCTTTTCTGCACACTCAAGTGAGAAACAGAAACAGAATTATATCGTTTTCATGTACTGACAACCGGAAGCATATAAACATCTGCAGAAACCAAACATTTCCTGGAACTAAACCCGAGCAGAAATTTGTCACGTGAATCTTTGTTTAAAGAACCTGGTGAAAAATATCTTCAACCACAGTTACGTAAAAGGCCCAGGAGCACCGTTCCCGTGGATCAGGTCTCCAGAGGCAGAGGCGAAGGAGTCTGGGACACAGTGCTCAGAGGTGCGTGTGCTGGCTGACGCAGGGCCGGGGCGCAGAGAAGCTCAGGAGCAGGGGTCCAGCTCCTCTGCTGGTTTGAAACCATGCATAGGAAGGGAGCTTAGAAAATCACGGTCACCAATAGGACCGTTCGATTGTTTTCTTCTCTGGAATACTGGTGTGTTGTCAGTGCGTTTTTGGTTTGGGTGCTGGTTTTACTCTGTTCCTCTCAGGTCCTCTGACAAACACCTGCAGTCGGAGATAGTTTTATTTTGATGACTAATGTGAAGCTTTTAAGCTTCGAAGGAAGCAAACAACATTTTTCATGGAATTTTAAGGGCCAGGCTTCTATTTTTGCCCCTTCAGAAATCTAGTTCTCTTTGGAGTAAAGGACAACAATAGAATCTGTTTTTTTCCAAGGTGCTTATGCTCATTAATATGTTTTCATAACAAAAAGTAATGTAACACTTCACAACTTATGTGACATGGAAGAAAAAACTTTTGCCTGAATTATTTAAGGGAAAAATACAACAAACTGTCCATCTTTTGAAAACCTGAACTGAAAACCTTGAGTATGGTCATCATAGTGCAATTTCTTTGAAGAATGTACCCTTTGAAGAAGAATGTTTGCATCCTTTGAGCCTACTAGGCTGAATTAACTGAAAAAGTTTAAAAGACTTTAGCCTGTTCTATAGGTTTAAGGTTGATCTTTCCATATTTACTAGATACAAACACTTCTGGTATAGGCATTAGTTATTAGCTGCTTATACTGGTGAAAACGGACCAATTTCTGCTTCTCAAGACTGAAGCACACCTGCATGTAGAAGGGTGCACGGGTGGGATTTAGGGAGGTGCTGTGGGAGTTGAGAAGTCTGGTGCTGACTATCTACCATACAAGGCTGTTAAAGGACTGTATGTGATGATATGGATAAAATACCTGGCACATAGTAGGTTCTTGATTAATGTTGAGGATAATGTCATCCTCTCGTGTTCTGGATGATGGCCATACATACAGTTCTAGAATTTTTATCCTAGGTCATATGCTTTGGGGCATGTCGGGATTTATTCTGATTTTAGCAGTGTTTTATAGCGACATTTAAGAGCACTAATAGCATGTGTGTGAAAGTGTAGTTTTTATTCAGTAAGTTACAGGTTGATAATGACACAGGAAAAATGCAAATGGTTTGGAATTGTTTGGTGAAATGAGGCAAGATTTAAGAGTGTTCAGGAGTCAAATAATTATATCAGAATCCAACTTTCCCCAGTTTTATCTGTGGACCCCGTAGTTCAGTACATAAAGATGTTGCATTGATGATATAGTCCTGTGTGGAATCCACTAGGAACCTGGTGGAGCCCTGGAGTCTAGGGTTTGGAGATGGATGTGTGTGCAGGCTGGTGCGGCAGGTGAGTTGTGCCATTCCCAGAAGACAGGTTTCCTCATGAAAAGGACCTTGAAGTCATTTGATTATAGTCTCAGAAATGCCTTTGGGAGAGTCAAGGCAATTATAGGTATATCTGAGAAGTTTAAAGAAGAACCTTATAAAAAGATGGCCGCCACAGCCAGTCTCCCAGTCACTGTTCTTCCTACCACCCAGTTCCTACCTACCGCCTCTGCATGGCTACAAGGTCTCCCTATAGGTAGTGCCACAAATCACGTAATATCAAAAGCTCCAGAGGGACTCTGTGAAGACAGCGCTCGCAGGCGAAGCATTAGTAACTAACCATATACCTCCCCAAAGGAGGGAGCAGTCGGGTGACTGGAGTGTAATTTGAGGAATTGGAATTGATAATTGAGACCCAGAGGTCGTATTCGAAAATATTCTGTTTAACTCTTAAAGTTAGTAACATTCATGTAATATAGGAAAACTGTCAATAAAATATCAGTGGGAAATATGATCATGAATGATAAAGTCATATGAAGATTTTGTGTTCAAGTTACTGTGCAAAATTGGATTCTAACCGCAGGGCCTATGCTCTTCAAGAGCATGCTGACAAGAACCGTAGGGTCTGGAGATTTAGTTAAATTATCTACCCACGATATTCTCAACCATTCATTTTATTCATTAAATATGCAACATTTTGGAGATCTGTTATGTGCCAGGCATTTTCTTGCTGCTGGAGGAATATAGTATTGAACGAAACAAAAATTTCTTCCCTTACGAAGCTTAAATTCTAAAGAGAGAAGAGAGAAAAAGGTGTGGAGGTTCCAAGTGGGGGGTGTTATGAATGAATGAATGAATGATGAATATAAACAAACAAAAGTGAATCAGGGAGCGTAGAGTAGAAGGTGCAATGGTGGTGATGCGGTGTTACAGGAAACGGAGTGGCCTCAAGGCTCCTGATGGACTGGCCCTTGAGTAAAGGCCTGAAACCAGCGAGGGATCGCAGTGCAAGAGTCTGTGAAGAAGCGCTTTCCCCAGAGAGGGATGAGTTAAGTGCAAAGCCTCAGGCCAGGTGGAGTGTGTTCACATCCTGGAGGAGCGTCAGAGAGCAGTGGGGCAGGGGTGGTATGAGCAAGGGGGAGAATGGAAGCAGGAGATGTTACCGTTGCCTGGGGCCAGATGTGGACTTTGTAGAAAGCCTTTACGATGCCTTTCACTCTGAATGAGAGGGAAATAATCGGTGGGTCTTGGGCGGAGGAGGGCCACATTGTCATTTTGTTCTATCAGGATGAGTCTGGCCTTTTGTTTTGAAAGCAGTGTGCAGTGACGCAAGGGGAGAATCAGCTGGGAGGCTCTTTGGTCATCCAGATGGAGGTGGTGGAGTAGGGAGTAGGGAGAAGTTAGAATTTAGACGTATTTTTAAGGCAGAGCTAACGGGACTTGCTGATGGCTTGGATACGGGGTGGGAGGAAAAGAGAAAAGTCAGGGATGAGTTGGAGGGTTGAATTACCATTTACTGAGATGGGGAGTCCTGGAGGAGCATCAGTCTCAGAGGGGGAACATCTTCGAGGGGGGTTTGGATGGAATGTGAAGTGTGAGATGTCTGTTACACATGTAAGGGGCGATGACAACGACGCAGTGGAAAGTAGGAGCCTTGCGTTCAGGGAAGAGGTTCTGGCTGTTGTCATGAGACCCACTGAGATGGTCCCCAGGGGAGGAGTGTAGATGAAAAGAAGTTTGAGAAGTGAGAGCCCCGGTCACTGTAGCATTACGAGGTTGGGATAACGAGGAGTAAGCGAGGAAGAGATGGCCAGTGAAGTAAAGTTAGAAGACGGTGGGGTCCGGGACACCGAGCAGAGAGTGTTCAAAGGAAGAAGGGAGTAATCAACTCTGTCAAATACCGCTGATGGGTCTGTGTAAGATGAGAACTGGTAAGATTTAGTAAAAATAGTCTCTGATGCTTTTTTAAAGGTTATTTTCTAGGTTTATGGAGAAATAATTGACATTTTTAAATCCTCACTTGAGGATATATTCATTAATTTTAGAGGGGGGTTTGGGGGTGGGGGGGGAGAGAGAAAGAAACGTGAATGTGAGAGGGAAACATCCGTCAGTTGCCTCCCTGTGTGCCCTGAGCAGGGATCGAACCTGCACCTGCAGCCTTTCGGTGTGTGGGATGATGCTCCAACCAACTGAGCCACCCAGCCAGAGCTCTCCAGTGCTTTTTTACCCAAGTGCCTCAAATGAATTTAGTTAACCTTTCTCCGAGATAACAGTGGTACCTGCCTGTGGGGTGACTGTGGTGAATGGTTTAAATGGATGAGATAAATCGTTTAAAGTGTCTGCTTCAGTGTCTGGCTATTGGGTAGTTTGAGGTGGAAGTCATTGGTGGCTTTAACAAGGGTAGTTTCAGGAGCGCCGTGGGGACAAAAGCCTGATTGGAATGGTGTGTTTGAGAATGGGAGATAGCTCTTTGGAGTATACCAAGAGAAGTGGGACAGTTATTCCTGGGGATGTGGGGCCCAGAGAAGGGTGTTCTGTCTACCTCTGTCTCTCTGTTTATATGCTGATGATACCCATCCTGTGTAGAGGGAAAATTGATGGCGTTGGATTTGAGACTGTGGGGTGTTTTGGTCGTAGATAACAAGTCAACTGAAATAATTAGATTTGTCCTTTGTTTCCTTGCTGTCTTCTGCTCAGTCTTTCATTCATCTGTTCACCAAATATTTATTGAAGGTTCAGAAGGTGCCAGGGACTGAGCTAAGTTCTGGGTAGAGCGTGGTGATGAAGGGGCGTGTTAAATAGGAATGACCCTACATTCTCAGGAAGCGGCTATTGTCCGGTGAGGATCGGCTTTCTAAAAACACAAGTAAGTAAATACGGATTTTGATGCAGGCTTAGTGGGAAAAGTGTAAAGGACTTTTGAGAGAGACAGTACCGTGGTGTGATTTAGACTGGTGGCATTAGGAGGCCTCAGCTGTGACAGGTGGCCGTGAGTGAGAAGAGGAGGGTTCCGAGCAGAGGGGACAGTGGCCCTGGAGCAGGGGTGAACTGGTGCTTTTGCGGATGGCCACTGGGGCCTAAGAACTAGGAAGGGACCAGTCGAGCAGAGCTTTGGTGTCTGTGTTAAGATTCTGGGTTACACCCTAAGAGCCGTGGGAAGCCACTGAAGAGTTGTAATGTGGGAAGTGACATGATTAGATTTGCACTGGGAACAAGCCCATCTGTCCTGCAGTGGGTCGTGGTCAATGGCTTGGAGCAGGCAACTGTGGGGGGGTGGGGAAGAATACCAATCTAGGGGAAAATATCATTTTTCTATAAAAAAATTGAAAATATCCTTCTTCTTAGTAGAATTTGCTTTGAGTTTACCAGGTTCCTCAGCAGTTGTGAAAAGAGCATTTTCTTGTTAAAAATAATACCAATACAGAAGAGTCAGATGAAGATGATCAATTATTTCAGTTTAACAAAAAATGAGACTTGGTGCCTGAGCCAGGTGGTGCAGTGAGTTGGCACGTTATCCCATACACCAGAAAGGTCGTGGGTTCCGTCTCCCCTTGGCCACGTAAGGGAGGAAACTGACTGATGTTTCTCTCTCTCCCCCCTTCTCATTCTCTAAAAAGCAATAAACATGTTCTTGGGTGAGGATTAAAAAATATGAAACTGCAAAAAATTATAGTAACCTCGTGAAAAATTAAAAATAATAAGACCATATCAACCATTTTTCCCCTGGGAAAAATACCAGTGAGACAATATTAGAGATAGAATCTAATAAAACAGATTAAAGTTTATGAATGTGTACGAAGAATAATCTGTTTATATTTTAAGTGTTCACATAATATAAAGACATCTTAGAATTTTTGCTTTAATGTAGTGAATGTACATTATTTTTATTTTTTAGCATAAAGGCAGTGTAATAACAGTTTATTGATTAATAAATAATCTCAAAAGTTCCCTTTTTCACCTTCAGGAGTGTCTTGGTTTGTATGATAAGTTACATGGGTAGAGATGGAGGATCTCACCACTCGAAGTGTCAGACTGGTAAAAAAGTTGTACAGGATGCACATTTTATCGTACTGATTTAGGCTTCTCCCCCAAGAGTTTTCTTGAAACAGCAGAGCAGTTGTAATACCAAGTATTGCTATATCAGGTCACCCACAACTCCCGGGCCATGAATTAACTTGTTTTGAGCCCTCATTTTAAAAAAAAGGAGAAAGAAAAGAAGAAAGAGAAGTTATTCCCTGTCTAGACAGTTTACTTGCGACAGTTCTATCTTGGTTGTAATTCCAGTTTTCTTTCTCACGCAGGCATTTTATAAATGCTTTCCAGAGTCAGAAGCGTTGGGACATTTTACCATCTGGAGTTTCTCTGCCTGGCTGATCTGCGCCCAAACCTGCCAGTTTATGGGAGATGATAGACAACACCCTGTAACAGCTGAGTGAGTAGCTGCGGCTGCGTGTTTCGTTTTACTGTTCTTTAATGGTATGCGGGTAGCTTTTATCGCAAGCTAACAGGTGGAGAGGGCCATTTTTGCTAATGTTTTGTGCAAATGGCAACATTCAGTAAAATTACGATAACTTTAGTTTTACATATTTTTTTCAATGAAACCTTTTGTGATTTACTATAAAATGTATACTGAATTATTTTTCTTAAATTTTAAGCAGACAAATACTGGAAAATTCACTGGAAATTGAAATAAAAGTAATAAAATATGTAAAAATTCTGATTTATTGAAAATATTTTGAAAAAAGTACGTAAAATGTGTAAAAAAAGAAAGAATGAAGTTTTCTTTCTTAAACTTCATTGTAAAAAAAGAAAAATGAAGTTTTAGTAGTGTTTTTTGTTGTGTTAATCATAGTAAAAAAAGAAAGAAGTTTTAGTAGTGTTTTTTTGTGTGATAATCGTTAAAACATACATACATAATTCGCCATTGTCTGTGTTAAAGAGACCCAAATTTTGTCCTTTGGAATTCGTATATCTGCATGTTAGCATCCCTTTAGAGCAATAAAAAAGTATAAAAATAAACATTTTTATCCGTTACCCGCATTCTACCGCTAGTCTACAAAACACATATTTATACGTGTCCCGCACTCCACCACCAGTCAACGTAAAGTGTATAACTACGTTTCCCGACTACAATGTGTTAAAAGTGAAATTTCATAACTTTAAAGTTTTAAAATATTATGCATTTTAATTGGGTTCTTCAAATTTTGTTGTTGAATAATGATGGCAATTATTTTAATTACAATAAGTGAATATAAATAATGAGATTCTGGAAGAAATTAATCCCATGGTGATTAAAAAAATTAATGAAAATATTTCCATGCATAATACTTGAGCTATTAAGAAGCATAATGAGGATTTAAATGCATATATAAAAAATTTAAAGGCATTCTCCTTAGTTTTTTTTTTCACTTTTATATAATGCAAAATTATTGTCAAGGCAACTGTTCTGAATTTTTTAAATGCAACTACATACAGCTATATCTGTCTTTAACACAGTGTATTTTGGTTAACTTGAAATAAATACTGGTTTTTTTTTTAGTATAAATTGAATTTTAATAGCTCTTTCTATTTGGAAATAATGACTTTTTTTCCTGCTAATGTGTATAAGAACACAGAATTTATCGAATTTAACTTTATTTCTGAGGGCAGAAGGGCATTCATTCTTTCTAATCAGAACATCTGAATGAAATTTAAAGAACTGAACCAGTTACTTGATGACAAATTGTTTCTCAGAATGGAAGCTATTATTACTCTTGTTATATCTGTTGAAACTGTTTGACAAAACTAGGAAACCATGAGGTGGTGGTACCAGGGCCTTGGTTTGGAATGCCAAGTTTAAAATCAATAATATACAAGATGTTTACCACATGGGGTTATTTAATTTTGGTCTGTTTCTGTGCTGCCCTGTGTGGGAGTCCCTGGCCACATGGACCTATTGACACATGATAAGTAGCTAAGTCCCAGCTGAGGTGTGCTGTGCATAAAACACCACATTTCAAAGACTTAGTATGTAAAAGAAGACTAAAATATTTTATTCATAATTTTTCTATGAATCACATGTTAAAGTGATAATGTTTTGGATATATAAGGTTAAATAAAACATTGAAATTAATTTTACATTTTTATGTGAGTGCTAGAAAATTGAAAATTACCCATGGCTTACACTGTGTTTCTAATGGACAGAACTGGTCTGGATCATCATATGCAGCCAGCAGTCTTGGTCATCCATTATTCAGCCCTCCATAGGCCTTAAATCTTCTGGTCTGTGTATGGGTCAATGAACCTAAATCTGTGTTGTTTGAAAAATATTCTTTGCTTTATCACATATTTATTGAGTATCTGCCATGTGCTAGACACTATTCTAGGCACTGGGATACAGTAGTGAGCAAAATAAGCAAAACTCCCTGCCTTTATGGAGTTGACATTCTATTGGAGAGACTAAAAATAAGTAAAAAAGTAAAATATGTAATATACCAGAAGGTAATAAGTTCTTTGCATAAAATGTAAGAGAGAAGTTCACTTACTGAAAAGGTGATATGTGAGCAAAGAGTTGAAGAAGGTGAGAGAAAGACCCCTGTGGATATTCGGGGGAAGAGCGTCTACGCCAGGGGTCCCCAGCCCCCAGGCTGCGGGCAGGTAGGAACAGGAATTGGGCCGCACAGCAGGGGGCGAGTGGTGGGCCAGCAAGTGAAGCTTCTCGCGCATTACTGCCTGAGCTTGTCTCCCATCTCCCCCAACCCCTGTGTGTGGAAGAATTGTCTTCCACAAAACCGGTCCTTGGTGCCAAAAAGGTTGGGGACTGCTGGTCTAGGTAGAGGAGATAGGAAAGACCTGAGATGGGCGTGTGCCCGTCTTGTTGGAACGGTGGAAGCAGGCTCTGCGAGGGTTGGAGTGGAGTGAGTGATGGGGAGAGAAGGAGATGAAAGGGGATGGGTGATCACATGATCACATCACGTGAACAGTGGTTGTTGTAAGGGTTTCGGCTTTGAGGGAGATGAAAAGGAATCGGTGGGGTTTGAGAAGAGAAGTGAGCTGGGTTTTCTATTGATGCCGCTGTGATTCGAATGCTCTGGGGTGAAGGTGGGAGATGGGGAGCGCGAAGCAGAGAGACCCGGTTCAAGGCTACCGCAGTGACCCAGTTGAGAGGCGGTGGGTCCTGAGACCATAACCAAGGGAAGCAGTGGAATTCCAGTTAGAGTGTGTCATCGTGAAATCACACACGGGATGAGACAGCAAGAGTTGTGTTAGTGTTGACTTGGCTTTTGGCCTGAACCGCTGAAGAACGGAGTTGCCTTTTATTGAATTGGGGAAGATTGTGGGAGGCATAGATTTGGGGCAGCCCCAGGGGCTCAGTGTTGGACACATTAAATTTGAGATGCCTCTTCAGTCATCTAAGCAGAAAGATCAAGGAGCAGAGTCCAGTTCCGTGAGAGAGGTCAAAGTCATTAGCATTTACAGCCCAGGGAAGAGTTGGGGCCACCAAGGGAGTGAGAGTAGGTAGAAAAGGAGAGAGCCGGGGACAGCTGCAGTGCTTGGAGGCCAGAAATGAGCCGGGTTCAACAAAGGTTGAGTGGACCTGAGGAAAGGCCAGCGAGGTGAGAACTGGGATATTCTCGTCGCCAAGGAAACGGGGCGTTTCAGGGAGGAGGAGTGACCAGCCACCTGGAGTGCTGCCTGGGGGGCAGGTGAGGTGTGAGCTGGAACCCACGGTCGGCATAGCGATGACAAGGATGAGAGTGTTTCAGCAAAGAGAGAGAGAGACGAGAGCCTGAGCGGAGTGACTGCAGGGAAATGAGTAGAAGAGGGATATACAGACTCTCTGTGGAGGAACTGTAGAGTCGAGAGGGTCAAGGAAGTTTTGGTTGTAGCTTTTTCAATGAGAGAAATTACATATTTCTCTCAGTGCATGCATTGGAAAGATGTTAAGATCTTCTGAAATGACCCGCCAGATTTGTGACACTTAAGACCGTCACCTGTGTATGTCTGTGGGAAGGATTAGTGTTTCCCACTAGGAGGGGTTCATGTGTGTGTGTGTGTGTGTGTGTGTGTGTGTGTGTGTGTGTGTAGGGGTGGGCATGGATTGTGTTAATGGTTGCTTTTGTAATTGTTAGGAAATTTGGCTTCATTTCTTCTTGCTCAGGGTCTGCGTTCATATCCCAAAACTAAAAATTTTAAGGGAACAGATGTTAAGCTAGTTCACCTCAGCTGGAAGTGGTTGAGAGAACTAGTGTTTGGAGGTGATTTTTCCCCCCCAACTCAAAGGAAGTTGCCAAAAGCATTGGAAGAAATGGCGGCAGAGACACGCCGACGGTTCTGAGACGAGGCGTTGCCAGAATACCTGGGTCTCGGATCGATTACTAACGACGTGGAACTCTTCATCACTGTGTCTTCCAGTTCCAACAGATACAAAACGAGGATAATCTTTGCTCTACCTGCTCCACGAGGTCTTTATGAGGGTCAAATAGGATAGTAGGTGAAAGTGCTTCGCCAGCTATGAAGCATTCTATAAATATTAAGTAATAGTGTTGAAAGCAAGGTAGGCGTCAGGATTTAGGGACAGTATTCGTAATGACTGGAGAAGAATGGACCGTAACAAAATCGGGTTGAGGATAACTGCAGTGCATAATGATGCTAGTAGTGTCTTCAAGAATTTGCCTGTTGTGTACGCCAGGCTTTGTTACTAGCACCACCAGTCCGTCGTATTGGGGCCGTCATAGAGCTTTGTGGTCGAGAGCCATGGCCGAGCGCCCGAGAGTCCGTCAGCGTGTCCCTGAGGAACCTTGGAACCACTGGACATCTGACTGCCTTGGCACGGTAATGTGAGTTCGCCGAAACTATGTGGAAGAGCCACTCGGTTAATGGAAAGTATTCAAACTATGATGATGAATTTTATGTCAGGCTTGAGAGCATTTCTATATTTGATACTTGAAGCGGAATTATGGTCATACTTTATTTTCATAAGGGATTATGTGATGGGAAATTGAGAAATTTAACATGGGCAGCCAAGGTCACTCCCGTTAATGATGATGTGAAGATGATGAGTGATTCTCAATAAAGCAACTAGAAAACTGGACAGAATTGACAAAAACAGTCATTTCTGGGCACTGGAAAAGCGGGTGATAAATGTGTGGGTGCTGTGGGTAAGGAGAGTGGGAGTTTGTGGCCTTCTTGTGTGGGGCCTCTTGTGTTCCCCCGCCCCCACCTCAGTGGTAAGAACTGCAGTTTTGTCATCCTCCGGTTTTACCAGAAGTGAGGGACTTCGTAGTGGAGGCTGGGGTTGCGGGTGAAAACCCCGCAGCTTTGCTGGCTAAAACTGGCATTGTCAGTTCATGAAGGATGGGGAGAACCTACAGCTTTGCCATCTCAGGTTTTCAGTCCTGGTTCGGGGCCACCAGGCAGGAATTGAACAGGGCGAGCCTGGTGGCGAGAGAACCGAGGGAGCACTGCGATCAGCTCTCCACACATCTGTGGCGACTGCTAAACTTTGCATGGCCGGAGGGGTGGGTGCTCAAGACAGTCACACAAAAAGTGAAAACCAAGGAGGCCCATGCAAAGCTTGGGTGCAACTTGGAATGCTCCTTGGCCCAGAAACAACTCCATCAGCAGAGTGGGGAACCCTTACGGGTGCAGAGTGTTTGGGCACAGTCTCTGCTAACCCACTGACCTAGGCAGACACAGAGGTAATGTCTAGGGAGCCAGGCCAGAAACTAGAAATGAGAATTTTGAAAACTCAGCAAAATTATCAGGGGCTACACTTCTTGAAAGAGACAGATTCTGTAGTTTAAGTTCAAACAAGTTACTAAAAGAACCATCAACCCTTAGAATCCTGAGAATCCTGAGCTTTATCAGCTGATGAGGAGATGAATAAAATGTGGTATATCACGTAATGAATACTATTTGGCAACAGAAAAGAATGAAGTACTGAAAGATGCTACAGTGTGGATGGACTTTTAAAAACATTATGCCAAGTAAAAGAAGACAATCCCGAAAAGCTGGTCATGTGATTCCAGTTATATGAAATGTCAAGAATAAATATCCATTCATAATAGTATCAGAAAGACCCAAATACTTAGGAATAAATTTAACAAGAGAAGTGTAAGTCCCTTTTCCCCAAAAAGTGACATCATTTTTCTGAAGAAAATTAGAGTATAACTAAATGAGTGAGAATATACACTGAGTTTTATAGGTTGGAAGACTCATTTTGTTAATGTGGCACCTTTCCCCAAATCAATCTATAGATTCATCAAAGCCATTGTCAAAATCTCAGAAAGGATTTTTGGAGAAGAATATTTCTAGAAATTGGAAAGCAGATTCTAAAATTTATATGGAAATGCAGAGAATGTAGAACAGTCAACATAAGTTTCAAAAAGAAGATAAAGTTGGAGGATTTCAGCTGCCCTGTCTCAAAACCTGCTGCAAAGCTGCAGAAATAAAAACAGTGTGGTATTTGCAGACAGATGGACATCTCAGTCAGTGGAGCAGAATACCCAGAAATGGAACATAGAAGTGGTCAGTTGCTTTTCAACCAACGTACTAATGTAATTAGAGACAGAGCTGTCTTTTCAGTAAGCAGCACCGTCACAATGGAAAGCCACGTAAAGTGAAATGTACCTTGGCCTTTTACCTTAGCGCACACACACACAAATACACTGAAAATGGATCGCAGACCAAAATGTGAAGACAGAAGCATATCAGGAAGTCTTTGTGTCATTGGGCTAGACAAAGATTTAGTAATAGGATGTAAAAAAGCATGAAGTATCAGAGAAAAAAAGGATAAATTAGACTTCATCAAAATTAAAGTTTTGATTTTCAGAAGACACCACCACTAAGAAAGTGAAAAGTCAAGCCACATGCTAGGAAAACATATTTACAAAATATGTTTGATAAAGGATTTTTATCTAGAAGAAAATCAGTTATAAGACAGCAACCTGATTTAAATAATGTACACAAGATTTGGATAGGTATTTCACCAAAGAAGATGTATGAATGGCAAAGAAGCACATGGAAAGAGTTTCAACATATGTAATTAGTCATTAAGGAAATGCAAAGTAAAGCCATAGATAAGATAGTGCTTCACATTCCCTCTAATCAATAAAATTAAAAAGATTGCAATCCATATGTGTGTTGGCAAGCATGTGGAAACACCAGAATCCTCACACATTTCTGGTGGGAATATAATGTGATGTAATCATGTTGGAAAACAGTTTGGCAATTTCTTTACAAGTCCTAACCATACATTTAAGCAATTCCACTCCTTGGTACGTTCTAAGGATGGATAACAGAGAATGTCCCGACAAAGACTTGTATACAGTGTTCATGGCAGCTTTATCTGCGATTGCTCAGCAATGAAAAGGAGTGGGTTTTATATATATACACACACACAACAATGTGGATGAATCTCAAAATAATTATGCTGCATGAAAAATCCAGACACCCCTCCTCTCCCCCACCACTCCATCTAGGTGAAATTCTAGAAAATGCAAACTCAGCTATAGTGGCAGAGAGCAGATTAGTGGTTGCCTGAGGATGACTTGGGAGAGGAGGGAGAAGATGATCCTGAAGGGAAAGGCACAATGAAACACTGGGGGTGATGTGTATATTCATTTTCTTGGTTATGCATGATAGTTTCACGGGTGTATACCTATGTCAAATTGTACATTTTAAGTATGTGCAATTTAGTGTGAAACAATTACACTTCAATAAGGTTATTCTAAAAAATGTGCCCATTCAAAAACAAACAAAAAACATATTCACAGCATTAGTCACAATGGATAAAAACTGGAAGCAACCCAGATCCATCGGCTGGTGAATGAATAAAGCAAAACGTTGTCCACACAATGGAATATTGTTCAGTTATGAAAAAGAATGAAGTCCTCCTGATGTATGTGATAACATGGATGAACCTCAGAAACATTATACCAGATGAAAGAAGCCAGAAACAAAGGACTGTCTATTACATGATACTGTTTATATGAAGTTTTAGGAAAGGCAAAACCATAGACCAGTGGAGCAGACTGGCTGTAAACCGGTACAAGGGAACTGTTGGGCGTGTTCTTGGTAATAGCTGTGCAGTCGTGTAAATTTACTAAAACTCACCTAAATGGTTGGCTTCCATGGCATATACCTTGTACCGCAATAAAGCTATTAAAAAATGTGTAGCCATGGAAATTTTAAGTTCTCTTTAATATGACCATTCAAGAAATTAAGCGCATATTGCTGATTCCATTGTAATATATTGATTTGGAATACTTGGGTGTGAGACCTATTGAATTAATGTTCTCTGTCAAATGCTCTTTGGGTTTTTTAAAAATCGCATTTATTAGGGTGACATTGGTTAAGAAAATTTTACAGGTTTCACGTGCACAGTTCCGTAATACATCGTCTGTGCACTGCATTGTGTGTTTACCACCCAAAGTCAACCCTTCTGTCACCACGTGTTTAACTGCCTTTACCCTTTACTACCGTCCTCCCCACCCCCTTCCCTTCTGGTAACCAGCAGACTGTTGTCTGTGTCTGAGTGTTTGTTTGTTCATTTGTTGCTATCAGTTGTATATCCCCACTAATAGTAAAATGGAAATATTTACAGTTGTCTTCCCCAGGATTTTGTGGCCGGGAACAGCTCTGTTTCCTTTGCATATGAACATTGGTTTAGCGTGATTGGTTTTATGTTTGATAACTGTTAACAGTCCCTGTTGAAAGAAACGCTAGTTTCTTATATTAATATTCTGTTCGTGTAAAGTAGTTCAAGTGTGTGGTGGGAGGCTGTCTTCACCGTTCAGTTCTTCAGGGAGGAAGTTGATGGCAGCTAACACCCTTGTCTCTTTCAGGTACAGAAAGGCACATCCTCCTAGGCCTAGGGTGTCCACTCACCTTCCCCGCCCCCTCGTATATGTGAAGACATCATGGAATCTGGGCAGGAGATCCTTGTGGGTGCGATGGTGGGGTGCCTAGAGTGCACCCAAAAGGGGGAAACGCTTCTGGAGCACTTTCCAGCTGGGTTGAGCCATGTTCTGCACCAGACTAGGAATTGGGATCTCTGGGTCCAGAGACTTCTTGCCTTTGCTCCTTTATGTCCTCATACAGAAAATAAGAAATTGAATTTAACTTCCTTAGGTAAAAGTCAGTATCTTGCAGGTAGAACATTTTTTTAAACGGAAGTCAACAACCTAGAACGTTTTGCTCACGGTTTTGCCCAAGTTCATGCAAATACAAAAAATTGCAGAAACAACGAATTCCTTGACTGAAATTCATTAAGCTATTTTTTCAAATAAGGTACCTGCTCTTTAACCAAATTCTACTTTTTCTCCTTTCCCCTCTTCCCAAAACATATCCTTTACTCAGCGAAGGATTGTGGGACACATGTATTTGTCAGTCGCACTGGGGGTTACATGAAGGAGACAGCTTCCTATTTGGGAAATCATGATTTCTGTCATATGCTTTTGGAAGAAGTACTTTTGGTAACAAGTAGATCCATGATACACAAAGTAATACCCGATCTTTGTACTTTCTGAGAGTGTTGAAAAATGATTGGGAAAATAACTCCTTTTTCTTATGGAATGTTTGCCCACTATTCACTTTCTTATTTTGTTAATGATCATGAGTATATAAGTAAAAAATACTACCTAAACTGTTGCTTTGAAACTACCTCAAAACAGTAGGAGTTTGAAATAGGTTCTACCAACTGCTTCAGACTTACCTTTTTGTAATGTGTAGTCAGATGCTACGTTAAATGTATTCATTGAGCGACCTTGAGAAAGTCCGTTGCTGGAAGACATTAAGTACCCGCTCCACTGCTGGAAAACTCAGAAATGACTTCCTGGGCTTGAGTCCCAGTGACAGGAAGTTTTCTTTTGTGCCACAAGAGGGCGTGCCTCTGTTGTCACTAAACTGAGCTTGAGGTCTGAATTCCCTTCTAAAATGCGCCTAAAGAGTTAGGATCCAGCTGATTGCTGGGAAAATGCTAAAGAAAAAGACTTTTTGACAGTGTCAAGGGAAAGAAGCACTCGAAACATATAGTGATGAAAAGGAAGAGATTGTGACTAAAATTCCTTTAAAATAGGAAAACTTTTGCCAAACAGATCATTACAGATTTCATTCCAGATAAAACAGTCTTTTTAGGGGGGCCTATATTTGAGCATCTTGATTTTTAAATTATGTTTTCCTCCTTCTTTCCAACTGTGTCTATAAATCTTTTATATCGAACAAATAATAGAACACAACATTTAGTTTCTTAGTACTGGTCCTGAGTAATTAAAATCAGTTAAAGAAAAATTTGGATTGTTTGTGCTCGATGCCTTAAATCTGTATGAAGCCTGTTTGCCCTAAATTAATAAGTTAGGAAATTTTTGAGTTTTTCATTCTGCCCCTCCTGCACTTTTTTCCTTTGTTCCAGCTTCTGAATTATTTTAGTGATGTCTTGCTGTCATACACAGCTTAGAAGGTTGGGTGGGAATGTGGAAAGACATTCTTTCTGTAGGCCAAACCTAAAGGCGTGGATGTAATTTTAATATACTTTGAAATTGGAAATGAAGATCAGAGATGAACAGAGTGAAGTTGGCAGTTGTAGAATTATTCTAATTTAGAGAAATAGTTTTATGTCAGCTATGTGAATGATTCATGTCAATGTGGTTTTTTTTATTTAAATTATCCAGGACAGCTCTTTATTTTGCTAGCATTTGTCTCATGCACACATTGTGTTTTACATAATTATGATTGTACTTGAGCAGCTTCTTAAATTGGAAAATGTTGGAATTTAGAAAGAACAATTCTGGGCATCTCCTTTTATTCTGAATCCTACTTTTAGAAGTTTTCTCTGAGGCTTGTTCCTTGTTCATAGTTACGCTGCCTTGATTCAAATTATGGCGCCACTGTGTTTGAAACTTGACAAAAGCAAAGTTATCCCTATAATTTTACTCCTATTCCCTTGAAATCGGATAATTTCTTAAGCAGGAGAAAGAGAAGTAGAGGTACCATAGAAGTTATACAGGATTTTATCTGCGTAGAAGCCAATGTAGAATGATCATCACTGGTACACTAAGGAGTTTCCAACTCGTAAATGCTTTCGAGATTGCAACATTAAAAAAAGGAAAGAATATAAAAGAGAAAAGAATGCTGTAGCTTTTTTTTTTCTACTACCACAAAATTTGCTCTTATTTCAGAATTTGGTGACATCTACGATAATCTGTCGTCCACATGAATGTCATCCCTCTGGTGTATTGTGGTAAAAAGACAGTAGAGCATAAACGGTATAAGGGCAGGTTGTTCTTTTCTTTAAAGTTACTTTTTTTAAATTACAGAATACTGCAGGCATGTGAGGAAAGCATAAGGAAGATTATGGAATTAAAATGTTATACAATTATTAAAACATGATGTGTATTCTTCCACAAGAGGTAACTATCCTGAATTTGGTGTTCATCATTCTCACATACGTTTTTACACTTTCACTAAGTGCAGATGTACTCCTGAACATAAAGAGAATGGTGATACATTTTTTTACCTTCGTAAATTCCTGAGTGTACAGTACGCTATTGTTAATGTAAGCGCAGTGTCGGATCGCAGGTCTCGAGAACTCTTAGATCTTGCATGACTGAAACTTTGCATGTACTAAACAGCAGTTCCTCGTTGCCCCTGGCAACCGCCCTTCTCCCTTGAGCATCCGTGAGTGTGACTGCTTTGGGGAACTCATGCAGTACTTGTCCTTCTGTGATTGGCTTATTTCACTTAGCATAATGCCCTCAAGGTTCCTTTCAGATGTGGTCGAATGTAGCAGGATTTCTTTCTTTTTAAAGGCTGATTAATATTCCATTGTGAGTGTTATACCACATTTTCTTTACCCATTCATTCATGGATGGCCGTTTTCACCTCTTGGCTAATAAGAATAATGCTGCAATGAGCAGGGGTACAAGTGTCTCTGAGACCCTGCTTTCAGCTTTTGGGTTGAATATATCCAAAATATAATTGCTGGATCATGTAGCAGTTCTTTTTTTAATATTTTGTGGAACCTCCGTATTGTTTTCCACAGCAGCTGTACCATTGTACATTTCCACCAGCAGTGCACAAGGGTACTGATGTCTTCACATCCTTGCCAAAGCTTGTTATTTATTTATCCATTTGTTTTGGATAATGGCCATCGTAACAGGTGAGATCATATCTCATTGTGGTTTTGATCTGCATTTCCCTCATGATTAGTGATGTTGAATGTCTTTTTATACCTGTTGGCCATTTGTATGTCTTCTTTGGAGAAAAGTCTATTCAAGTCCTTTGCCCATTTTTAAACCGTTTTACCTATTTACTTACTAACTATTGAATTGTAGGGGGTCTTTATAGATTGTAGGTAGTAACATATCCATAACTATATATCCTTATGCAGTTTGCAAATGTTTTCTCCCATTCTGTGGATTTTCTTTTCACTTTGTTGATTATTTCCTTTGCTGTGCAAAATCTTTTTAGTTCTTGTAGTCCCTCTTGTCTAATTTTCATTTGTTGCAAGATCAATGTCATGAAGCTTCCCCCGATGTTTTCTGCTAGGAATTTTATAGTTTCAGATCTTACGTTGAAGTCTTTAACCAATTTTTGAGTTGATGTTTGTGTATAATATAAAATAAAGGTCTAATTTCATGTTTTTGTTGTTTATTTTTAAAGAATTTATTTATCTTTAGAGAGAGGGAAAGGGGAGGAAAAAGAGAGTCAGAGAAACATCTATAGGTGTAGCCTCTTGCCTGTGCCCTAACTGGGGACTGAACCCCCACCCAGGCATGTGCCCTGACTGGGAATCGAACCAGTGACCTTTCGCTTTGTGGGATGCCACCTAAACAACTGAGCCACGCTGGCCAGGGCTCCAGTTTGATTTTTTAGTATGTGGATATCCAGTTTTCCTAGCACCATTTATTGAAGAGAGTGTCCTTTCCCCTTTGTGTATTCTTGGTGCCCTTACTGAAGATCAGATAACCATGTACGTGTGCATCTATTTCTGGCCTCTCTGTTCTGTTCCATTGGTCTACACGTCTGTCCTTACGCTTGTACCTGTTTAAGAAGAGTAGCTTTAATACTTATTTAAGTATTTGATAGAATTCACCAGTGACGTCATTGGTTCTGGGTTTTTCTTTGTTGTGAAGGTTTTGATTATCAAGTCAATCTACTTACTAGTTGTAGATGTGTTTATATTTTCTATTTCTTCATGATTCAGTCTTGTTGGTTGTATGTTTGTAGGAATTTATCCATTTTTTTCTAGGTTATCCAATTCATTAGTATATAGTTGCTTATTTAAACATTTTATGTCTGTGGCATTAGTTACTAGGTCTCCTCTTGCATTTGATTTTATTGAGTTCTCTCTTTATTACTTAGTCATTGTCAGAGTTTGTCAATTTTGTTGATCCTTTCCCAAAACCAACTCTTAGTTTTGTTCATTTTTTCTATTTTTCGGCTCTCTATTTCATTTATTTCTGCTCTAATATTTATCATTTCCTTCCTTCTGCTAACTTTTGGCTTAGTTTATTCTTTGTTTTCTAGTTCACCGAGGCATAAAGTTAGCTTGTTTATTTGGGATCTTTTTTTTTTTTTTATTGTGGGTGTTCATCACTATCAACTTCCCTCTTAGTGTTGCTTTTGTTGCATCTTGTAAATTTTGGTATGTTGTGTTTTCATTTCTCAAGATATTTTCTTATTTCCCTTTTGCTTTCTTCTGTCATGTATTGGTGATTGGAGAGTGTTGCTTCTGTCCCACATGCTTGTATATTTTCCAGTTTGTCTTCTGCTGTTGATTTCTAGTTTCATTCCATTGTGGTCCGGAAAGATACTTAGGATGATTTTAATCTTAAATGTTTGTGGGACATGTTTTCAAACAAGATATAAATCATGTTTGTTGAAAGCTTATGAATTCTTGTACTTTCGGGTTGGAGAAGATAATTCCCAGATTTCTTTCTTGATTAAAATTCAGGCAGTGAAAGCCATCCGTCCCATGAGGCAGACATGCACCATGCGTTTATAGTGCAAAGACACTGTTTTCTGTGTTAAGCGGCGTGTCAGAGGCTTCGTCCCCCACCCTTACCGGACAGGCTTGCGCAGTGCTCCATGTGCCCGGGTCGAGTGGATTCTTGAAAATAGTCGGTAACATCTGCACTCCTGCTTTTTCCCTGATTTACCCTTTCTTAGGTGAAGAAGTGGTACACAAAGCCTGCCCGGCCTTTGAGGGAGGTCTGCATAACTCTTTGTCACAGGGCCTGGGGTTCTGGCGGTGGTGGTGGCAGCAGCTCTTGGTGAGGAATGAAGGGTGCTTTGTCATGTGTTTTCACAGCACGGATGGCTCCAGGCCAGCCCATTTAGCCTTTGTCTTTTTTCTTGCATAAAACTGCCTGTTTTTCACTTCAGATGGAAGTGTTAGGCACTTCAGAGATGTTTGTTTTTGTCACATGCATGCCATCTGTGGTCTCTTGGCATCCTAGACAGGTTCCCAAATTGACCGAAGTTGGTCCATGTCCAGAACGGTCGGGATCCTGCCCTGCATGTGTGGGTGTGACCGGCGCTGCAACACACACGTGCTGCTGTGGGCTCAGTTTCTAGAAGTTGAAATAAGCTCTTTATTTAAAATAATTTTAGATGCGGAGAAAATTTGCGAAGGTAGCACAGAGTTCCTGTGTGTCCCTCACCCAGTTACCCCAACTGCTGACTCTCACAGTGTTACGTTGCGTTTGTCAAAGTTAAGGAACGAACTTTGATACATGACTTTTAACTAAAATCTACACTTCCCTCAGATTTCACTATTTTTTCCCTAATATCCTATTTCTGCTCCAGGATCCACCCAGCATCTCCTGTTACATTTTGTCATGTCTCCGTAGTCTCCTCTGGGCCGTGACAGTTTCTCAGACTTGCTTGTTACCCATGACCTTGTCTGTTGGGAGGAATGCTGGTCAGATACCATGTAGGATGTCCCTCTGTTTGGACTTCTGCTTCTGTTTTTCTGATTATTAGGCTGGGATTATGGGTTTTTGAGAGGACGACCACAGAGGTGAAGTGACTTTCTTATCCCCACTGTGTGAAAGGAATATGAGACCCACTCGACCGTGATCACCTGGCCAGGGGAGTGGTCACCAGGTTTCTCCACTGTAAATCTATCCTCTGCCCCCCTTTCCGTAAGTAAGATGCTGCGTACAGTGGAGACTCCGTTTAAGAACTTTGTTAACTATCCGGTTTATCTGTACCCTGTTGTGTTTGAATCATGGTTATAATTTTTTTTGCCCACTGTATAGATTTTGTGTTTAAAGCCTTAGGAATGAATGAAAATAGCTCGGCCTAAGCAGGCTTTGATGTAGTCAGTTGCTGTGTCGAATCTTCCCTCCAGTCCTTCAATGTTTGGTTTGTTGGCTTTCCTTTAGCATCTTTATACCCTGCACAGGCACCCCTGTGCCCCCTGGGCCACTCTGCTCCTGGGGCTGCACAGCTGGTCGTTTATTCTTCCAGCAAAAGGAAGCTTCGTCTTCCACCACTGGGGAAGGAAGTGTAGCGTGAGAACGTTTCATCCGTACTGAAGCTTACCTAGTCAGTGCAACAAAATATATTTAGTCCGATTATTTTGATGGAAAGTTTTTTGATGGAAAATTTTCTGTGTATGAGATTGACTTAACGGTTTGTGAGTCGTGACACTCTGTGATACACCTTCTGACGTCACAGTGGGTGGCTTGGCCCTGCACACGCCTCTGTGGCCAGTGAAGTCGCTGAGCTTTAGGAGTTCAAGTTACAGACTGCTTCTGGCTTTTGTGTTGTGAGCTGAAATTCTCAGTGGATTTGATTTTTTTTGTCTGATATTTGTGCTGAACTCAAATGACTATTTATATTTTTACTTCAAGTCCATTTCTAAATAAGAATGAAAGAAGAATAAATTATTTTCAGTATAGTAAGACTGTCCCTGAAATTATATAGATAATGTTTTTATTCATGGAATCATCATTTTATATGCTTTTAAGGTAACTTACTGTTTCAAAAAAAAACCCCAAACCTTGTAATAAAGTTTGTGATGCCAAGAATGACCAATTTTGCAAACCCCCGTTTGCAGACATTGAATTTCATAGTTGCAAACATCTCATTGAAGTGGACCAGTTAAAGTCTGTTTTCAGAACATTAGAACTTCATGTCCCTTCTTGTTATTGTGGACTTACGTAAGAAATAGTTCTGCGCGTGTTAGAGTATTTTGTCTTTGTCAGTCTTCGAATCCAGCACTGGGGGGAGACGTTTAAAAAATACATTAAGAGAGCTTTGCTCACTTCATGGCGCCTTGGTGCGACAACTCAAAACCAGAATATTGCTTTTAATCAACCATAGGGGAAATCCTTTCCCCGGCCCCTCAATTCTGCTTTCAGTCGCTTAAAAGACTCTTAGGTTCATTGGGGGGATTCCCACATGTTCTATAATAAGCCCCCCTTTGAAGTTTTCATGTATGTGAAGGATGTAGCAAAGCGTTAACATTGCACGCGTCCTGTAGCTCCGTTGTGTGAGGGCTGTTCAGTGTACCGTTAACTGTGTTTTAATATTACTCATTCTTTTTTCTGCGTGTGGCTGTGTAAGAATGAGAAAAGCTGAGCATGATGAAATGAAATGTAAAAAAATTGATTTGTTTTCAGGCAGGTTAAAGGCCCATTAGGTATCTGATCTTTGGCTATATCCTGGCTCTTTTTTTCTGCAGTGAGTAACGAAAACTGCAGAGCTTGGGATACAGTGGGCCCCTGCCTGCCCTGCTCCACACTGAGTGTTCCCCTCCCCCAGTGCAGCGCCACCCCGCCCAGCCCCTCAAGCTGCGGGCTCTCCTGTCCTTCGAGCTCGAAGTCAGGCAGGTTTCCACCGCTCTGATCTTGTAGGGGTGCTTTCTGCTGTTACTGCAGAGGTCAGTTTCTTGAAGTGGTCTTTAAAAAGATGATAAATGTGGAGCAATTTGGGGGAAAATATCCTGGGATGGAGTGCTGTGACATACCATGTGCAGTTAGCATCCTATGAAAGAGTTGGAAACCTCCAGTGTGAACCACCTGTACTGTGCCTGCGCTTCCTACGCTTCTGGGAGGGCATACCTGGCCTCTGTGGGACAAGGCTACACTGACTTACACACCTGTCGTCCCGGGAACATGGGAAAAACCCCAGCAGTGAACAGGAGCCTGCCATCCGCCCACTCTACCACTCGGCAAGCACACTTGCAGAATTAGTACCAAATGCATGTTTTCTTAAATTATAGAAAAGTCAGTAGCTGGGGAGAGAAAGCGAAGTGCCCGAGGGTCGTCTGCCTTGTCCCAGGCTTCTGGGCAGTGTTTGTTCTTTAGGACAGTTCCCTAGACATAGGCCTAACTGATAAGGGGCAAATGGGCAGGGACCGGGCTGCATTCCCAGAAGGCATTGAGAAGTCTCCCAACCCCCATCCAAAGCCAACAGACAAACAAAAAGTTTCTCTTGCATTTTCCTAGTTCACCTCTCAGGCCTTTACATCTCAAACTTACCTGACATTTTCATGAAAAACTGAAGTTTTATGTTCTTATGCCACGGAGATTCAGCTTTGTACCTTTAAAGCTGTTATCCGTTTTTTATTTCTCCCCCTTGAATTTTGTTTCTTCTCTAAAATACCCTGTATTTTCCCTCTAGTTGTAAAATTTCAAGAAATTTTACGTCTAAACCACCTTCTGTTTGCCTGTCTGGGCTTTTCAGTGGACCCAAGTCAGTCCTTAACATCCTGCTCTGTGCCAGGTTTCTGGGAGAGTGCCGCGGGGGCTGCCTCGTGGGTTCGTGGCCACCCCGTCGGAGGGAGTCTGTCTTTAGAACCAGCCAGACAGACTCAGGGATGGTTTCTAGGCTGCGCAGTGGTGACCTCTTGCAGTACAATTTTTTTCAGCTTTGTCACACTTAACACTAAGATGCAGAAATCGGAGCCTTAATGTTAGATTATCCCATCCGATTTTGTCTTGGTCCAAACTCAGAGCATCTAAAAGTGGGGTTGACTTCAGCCCTGAGCTTACAAACGTTTATCGTCTGCCCACTTTGAGCCAGGCTCTGCAATGAGGTGGCAGGGCCAGAAGTATAAAGGCCAAGGCTGTCCTCGGGGCGTTTGCAGTCTAGTGAGACACGGAGTGCATTGTGGCAGCAGCTGTGGCTGAGCAGCAGTCCAGACACTCCAGGCAAGCTGTTGGGGAGGCACCGACATAGGGCCTAGGTTTGGGAGGGTGGCTGCCAGGAAACTTAGAGAAGATGGGGGTTGTGATAAGTGGGGGGAGGCAGAGAGCCAGGGGCGCCCTCAGAACCTGATAGAGGGTTCTGAGGATGCTCTTGGGGGAAGTTGCTGCCTGCTCGGTGGCCTGTGGAGGCTGGAGACCCAGCAGCGTGCTGGAAACTGCAGGGCGTTCGGACCTATTGAGGTTGGGGCTGGTTAGGAAGACTACTCAGACGGTTCAGTTATGAGTGCGTGGCAGCGTGGCATTGCAGTTCTGCAGTGCTAGGGAAGAGGCCCCTGCTAGAGTCACTCTTAGTAGGAATGCCTTATGGGAAGAAAGAATGATTAAATCATGACTGACAAGAATGTCTGGTGAAAAATCTTTTACTGTTTTTTTAAAGTTAGTTATTATGTTTTTATTGTATTTTTTCATTACCATTTATCTCCCCTTTGCCCCTCCCACCTCCACCCACCCTTCTGTCCCCAGCAGTCACAACACTGTTGTCTGTGTCCATGAGTTCTTTCTCTTTTTTTCTTTATTGCTCGATCCCTTCTCCCTAACGCCTCCCCACCCCCGGCTGTCAGCCGCTCTCTATGAGTCGGTCTGTTTTGCTTGTTCGTTCAGTTTGTTCATTAGATTCCACTTAATAGTGAAATCATATGGCACTTGTCTTTCTCTGGCTTACTTCACTTAGCATAATGCTCTCCAGGTCCATCCATGCTGTTGCAAAGGGTCAAATTTTCTTCTTTTTTTTTTTTACAGCCAAGTAGTATTCTATTTTGTAAACGTTACCACAGCTTTTTTATCCACTCATCTACTGATGGGCACTTGGGCTGCTTCCAAATCTTGGCAATTGTAAATAACGTTGGCAGTAAACATAGGGGAGTTTATATTCTTTCAAATTAGTGTTTCGGATTTCTTCAGTTACGTTCTCAGAAGTGGACTCGCTGGACCATAAGGCAGTTCCATTTTTAATTTTTTGAAGTAACTCCGTACTGCTTTCCACAGTGGCTGCACCAGTCTGCATTACCACCAGAAGTGCACAAGGGTTCTCTTTTCTCCACATCCTCTCTAACACATGTTCTTTGTTGATTTATTGATGACAGCCATTCTGACAGGTGTGAGGTGATATCTCATTGTGGTTTTAATTTACATTTCTCTGATGATTAGTGGCGTTGAGCATCTTTTCATATGTCTATTGGCCAGCTACATGTCCTCTTTGGAAAAGTGTCCAGGTTCTTTGCCCATTTTTAAATTGGATTTTTAGGTGTTTTTGGTCTTGAGTTTTAAAAGTTCTTTATAAAATTTGAATATTAATCCCTTATCAGATGTATTGGTGAATACGTTCTTCCATTCAGTGGGTTGTCTTTTCATTTTGTTGATGGTTTCCTTTATGCTGTGCAAAAACTTTTTAGTCTGATATAGTTCCATTTTTTAATTTTTCTTTTGTTTCCCTTGCCTGAGGAGATACATCAGAAAAACTGTTGCTATGAGAAATGTCGAGAGCTTTCTGCCTATGTTTTCTCCTAGGATTTTTATGGTTTTGAGTATAACATTTAAGTTTTTAATCCATTTTAAGTTTATTCTTGTGTGTGGCGTAAGAAGGTGGTCTCGTTTCGTTTTTTTGCATGTATTGTTCAGTTTTACCAACACCATTTACTGAATAAGACTTTCTTTAGCATATTGTATTTTTCTGCCTCCTTTGTCGAATATTAATTGATTATAAATCATGGGTTTATTTCTGGGCTCTCTATTCTATGACATTTATCTATATGTCTGTTTTTATGCTAGTACCATGCTGTTTTGATTACTATGGCCTTGTAGTATAGTTTGATATTAGGTATTGCGATTCTTCCAACTTTGTTGTTCTTTCTCAGGAGTGCTGTTGCTGTCCAGGGTCTTCTGTGTTTCCATATAAAATTTTGGAATGTTTGTTCTGGTTCTGTGAGCCATCCAGCCCAGGGCCTTTATCTGTTGGGAGCTTTTTGATTACTGCTTCTATTTCACGAGTTGGAAGCTGGGCTCCAGATTCTCTGATTTGTCCTGATTTAGTTTTGGAATCTGTACGTTTTTAGAAATTTATCCAGATTGTCCAGTTTGTTGGCGTGTAGTTGTTCATAATATTTTCATACAGTATTTTGTATTTCTTTGGTGTAGAAGTTGTTACTTCTCCTTTTTCATTTCTGATTTTATTTACTTGGGCCTTCTTTCTTTTTTTCCTTGATGAGCCTAGTTAAAAGTTTGTCAGTCTTGGTTATTTTTTCAAAGAACTAGCTCTTAGATTCATTGATCTTTTGTCTTTTAGACGCTATTTCATTTATTTCTGTTCTGATCTTTATTATTTCTTTCCTACTGCTCACTTTGAGCCTTGTTTGTGATTCTTTTTCAAGTTCCTTTAAGTGTCAAGTTAGATTGTGAGCTTTTTTATTTCTTGAGGTAGGCCCATGGTGCTATGAATTGCCCTCTTAGGACTGCGGTGCCCGTGTCCCACAGATTTGGGGTTGTTGTGCTCTCATTTTTGTGCTCTTAAGTCCTCTACTATGACTGTATTACTGTCGATCTTTCCCTTTATGCCTGTCAAGATTTGCTTTACATATTTAAGTGCTCTTATGTTGGGTGGGGCTGCAGGGAATCCAGAGGGTGGAGCTATTGACTTCACCCCTTGGATGATGCCGTATGGAGGGAAGTACTCCACCCAAGAAAGATGGTGTCTGCCGTGTGGGAGAGTGATTCAGCACAGGTATCCGGGTACCTGTCCCTTCAACTCTCTCCCAAGAGCCATCAACCCCAGACTGTCCTCACGCAGCTCTAGTCTATTTTGCCCTTCCTCTACTGGAGCCCAGGGTAAGTAGCTGCAAACAAAATTTTGTGCATTGGCTCTTTAAATGGGTGGCTGCATCTTTAGCCATCTTGCCCTGGTAGGACAGGAACCCCGCGGCTTTTCACAGCCAGATGTTATGTTGGTGCCTTTCCCAATTCTGGTGTTCTATACTAAGAGCCCGGCTTGGAGTTTAGACCCCACGCTTCTCAGGGGATTCCCCCCCCCTCAGCTGGGATGTGCCTTCAGAACTTCAGCTGCTGCCTGTGGGAGCCCCGCCCTCCCTCTCGCACCTCTGTGCCTGCTACCAGTCTCAGTGTGTCTTCTTCTGTAAGTCCTTCGTTTATAAGGCTTCTCTCCACCTAGTCTTCAGCTGGTTATTCAGGATGCTTGGCCAGTAATTTAGTTGTTATTCTAGTTTGGCCCTGGGAGGAGCTTAGTGTAGCTTCCACCTAAGCTGCTGCCTTCTTGGACCCCCAAAATCTTTAGACTCTAACTGGTAATTGAGAGTCAAACTGGAGAAGGGGAATGAGTTCTCCAGAACCAGCCTCAGTCTTCTTAAAATTCATTAGAAAATTGCAGTAGAAAAAAGCATTTTATCTGGAATGTAGTTGATTTCTCCCTACTAGAATGTTATGAATTATGTAGCAGGCCACTTGGTTCTGTCTCAGACCAGGTTTGGGGCAGTTTTTCTTTTATAGGTTCAAGGTCACCATGGAGTGCAGTCAAATTTTCAGGGGTATGTGGTGGAAAGCTTTGTAAACTAAGCTGAGGAGAGTTTAGATATTTTACTCTGAGAGCCTCAGGGAGCTGCTGAGGGCATTTGGATGCCCAGCCATTAGGCTGGGCAGTGCACTGGCTGCAGTGTGAGGCTGGAGAGGCAGGGGTAGGTGTTCGCAGCATCTGTTAATTTTCCAGGGAAAAATGATGAGGGTTTCGAGTGCAGCCTCTGTCCCTTTGCCCTCTGCCTTCCCCAGCCCTTCCACCTGGAATGGCTCTGAGATAGGAGCACAGCTGAGGAGTGGAGGTGGGGATTAGTAGTTGCTTTTTCTCCAGAGTAGTAGGTTTTAACTTTTGAAATTGAGATAGTGATTGTTCTTACCACAATAAAAGAGAGATGCTGATGTTAAGATGATGATGAAAAGATGTTAGAGGAAGCAGCCAGACTGAGATAAGCGCTCAGTCTGGAGTCAGGGCCCTTGGCAGGGGAAGGGGTAGACAGACTCTGCCTTCAGCCCTGGGTCCAGCTGCCCAGCCACCTTCTTCCCAACTGGTCCCATCTGTGTCCTGAGGTCCCAGAAGCAGTTTCAAAGGCAGAGGCTGCAGGACCTGGTGCAGGACCTGGCTCGGGGCCTGTTCAAAGCCACTTTCTCCCCATTCTATTTGTCTTAGCAGGCCCTGGGCCAGCTCAGATGCAAAGGGGTGGAGAACCAGATGTCACCTTTTGATGGGAGGACTGCCCCCTGTCACACTGCAGAAGAGTGTAGACACAAGGAGGCATTAAAACAGTTCCAAAACCACGGTATCATCTGGCCTTGGCTTTGAGGCTGTTCTCAGTTACTGCTGCTATAATTTGTTTTAATTGCATAAGATTCTACCCTTTCTCAGAAATCTGCAGGCTGAATCTACTTCAGCCCTCTGCCGGGCATCTGCTAGGGTTAAGATAGAACCCTTGGAGATGCCCTTGTCCCAGGTAACACACCTGCTGGCGTGTGGTGATCTTTGCCATGTTTTCTTGTCACTGCTAAAGGATTTGGAGCAGAGGCGTAGCCAGGCTGGGAGAAATGTGAGGGAACCTGGCCTCAGGGTGCAGTGCGTTTGCAGTAGCTTGGGAGGTCAGACCCCTCACTCTCCTTTGGTTTCTCTGTGGCCTTCCCATTCGATGTCGTCTCTGTTCTGTTTCGTTGTACCGTTTAGTCACTGTCACGTCAACAGGCTGCCATAAAAATACCACTGCATAATTACCTGTTACAGATTGTATAGGCATGTTTGAGAATATGCGTTTCTCTCCTACACTTGATGTGAAGAGAGCGTTGTCCTTAACTTTTATTCCTACATTCAAAATGAATAATTATTCTCATTTTGCTTTTCTAATGTCATCCAGGTTGCAAAAATACCTGCCTCTGAGGACTCAGGAGGACTTATTTATGGGAGCAAAGGTAGTGAGTCATACCTGCGAGCTTGGAAATGAGAGTTCGCTTGAGCCTCTTCATCCAGTCAGGAGGTTTCCTAGGCAACCATTTATGAAGTAATTAAAAGATGAGGAACTAAGAGGTATGTACTTGGAAATTTTAATCCTCAGATGCAATCTCTGTCAGATTGAGACTTCACTATTCATTTTTTCATTTAATTTTTTTTTTCTTTTTAAAAAGAGGGAGAGAAACATCCATGTGTGGTTGCCTCTCATGCGCCCCACACTGGGGACCTGGCCTGCAACCCAGGCATGTGCCCTGACTGGGAATTGAACCAGCGACCCTTTGGTTCACAGGCCGGTGCTCAGCCCACTGAACCACACCAGCCAGGGCTCATTTTTTTCGTTTAAAAGATTAACACTTAATTGTAGAAAAACACACTACTAAGACGTGTGTGTGTGTGTGTGTGTGTTGTGCTTTGTCCTTATCTTTTTACTACTTTTTCTCTAATGGGAATGTTTATATTTATTAATGCTGGCTCATCTGGGAAAGCAGAAGAGGAGTTACTGCTGAAAGTGATTGCATTTAGCTGTGAAGTTATTTGGGAAAGCAGATCATCCTTTCTTGTGCCTGTTTCTGAGTTTGTTGTCGTTGGTAGAAATTCTAGGGTGTAGAGAAGAGAAGCTTACTAATCATTTGTTTCTTCTCTCAGTGCTTGAGTCGATACTTACTTACTCCAATGCTTTAGTTATTTTAGTTGCCTGAGACTACTGATACATCCTGCTCTGTGGCTGGGGGGGAAAAGTAGCAGGGTCGTCCGTCCGTCCGAGAGGAGGAATGAGGGACTCTTTCGGCCAGGTAGACCCAAACAGCCTGGATTTGCTGAAGGTTCTCCTTTATCTCTTCTCTCTCATCCTTTTTCTGTAGGTTTCTGCTTGGATGGGATAATCATTTCTATTCCTCTCTGAAACACTAATGCTCTCAGACTTTATTTAACACGGACTTTCCTGAAATTCACTTTGAATAAGTAAGGTGCATCAGGAAAGAGGAAACTCCTACTAGTTACATGACAGACTCGTTTTCAGTAGAGCTAGAAATCTGAAAAGAACCAGAATATTAAACTACTAACAGTGCTGATTTTAAATAGGGTTATATTCTGACCCTAGACCAGCTGTTGTGAAGAAATGTGAAACTCAAGCTAAAACATGGCAAATATTGTTTTTTCCTGGAGCCTGTAGGAGCCAGCTCCCCACTGGGAACACCTGTGGGCTTCAGGAGCATTTGGAGCTTGTGGCCACAATAATTTGAGTTTTCTTTTGAATGTTGCTGCTGATTCCCTTCTATTGCCATAACTTTGAGACTGCCCTGCAGAAATGTGGCAGATTGAGTAGGGGACCTTTGTCGTTACCCTCTTTTTCTCCTCCCTGGATCTGTGGAAGAGGTCATGAGAGCAAGTCCTGTTCCGGAGCCGAGGCTCTGGACTCTTTTTTCTATAGCAGAAGTGAAAAAGTTTTACTTCTTAGACAGACAGTGTGTGTAAGCGTGCTTGCTTACTTCTAAAGAAAACCGTTCTGACGCTGACGTTTTAGTGGCGTCGATGATGCAGTTCTACTCTTAATTTTAACTTGTTTCATTTAATTACATATTTGAAATGTCAGGCTATAGTTTACGAATTGCCTTAAATTATTTTTAAACCAGATGGGTTATAAAGAAGGTAATTCTTTGGCTTATGATTTTAAATATATACATTGTGACATTTTTGTAAGATAAACATCAATTTATTAGTTGATTTGCGATGCATTCCTTCACTGACTTTCTCCTGTCAGTCACTGTACTCGGTATAGGGGATACAGGGATGAAGACCTTGTCTTTATTTCAGAGGTGCTGACAAATCTAAAAGGAGAGACAGTTAAATAACTTGTTATACCGTGGAAAAACTTGTGTAGCACTCACTGCATGTTCCCAGCACTGTTCTGAGTGCCTTGTGGGCATTAATTTTAACTTGTGAACTGATACAAAAGCCCTATTAGTTGTTACCGTTATTTTCTCTGTTTTTCACATGAATGAATTAAGGCCCAGGGAGGTTAAGTACTTGCCTAAGTACAGCTTGTTTTGGTTGACATGCAAATGTATTAAGTGCATTAATGGAGCTGTTCTTGCTGGGAAAGTGGGGACTAGAGGTGTGGGTGTCAGCGAAATGTCCCCAAAGGAGGACATACCTGAGCAGGTCTGTTCAGAGGAGCAGAAGAGCCATGAGATCTTGGTGTGGCCAAAAAGCCTGTTAAGTTTTTTCCATGAAATAAAAGACACACTTTTCATTTGCACCAGTAACTTTATTGGTTTGGTTATTTTGAGTATGTTGGCCTGTCTTCCTCATGGTGTCACGTGTATTGTCCTCCATTAATGTCTCGGTCTGATTGCTGTCAATGTCAGCTGGTCTGCGCGGCTGTGGCACGTTGCCCAGTGAGAAGTCTCCAGCACGAAACCGTGCAACCCACTTTGACATGTGCAGTCACAGCACCTTCTCCATACACTGCACACATTTTTTTGTGTGTTTCTGTTGCACTTTTACCTTTCTGGAAATAATCAAGCACATTATGGCAAAAGTGTTGCTTATTTTCTTCCAACTTCAGTATTCAAATGGCTACACAAAAACTCACCAGTTTTGATGTGCTTAAAAAGTGCACACTGATAGGACAGCTGCCACAGTGCAGTCTAACAAAACTGCTGAGAATGAAGTTAAAGACAATGAAGCGCCTCTAGCACTATCTTACGGAAAAAAACAAATGAACTTTTCGGCCATCCTAATACTTATTTAATTAATTAATTAATTAATTTTTAAAAAGATTTTATTTATTTATTTTAGAGAGAGGGGAAGGGAGGGAGAAAGAAAGGGAGAGAAACAGCAATGTATGGTTGCCTCTCACATGGGCCCCACTGGGGACCCGGCCCGCAACCCAGGCATGTGCCCTGACTGGGAATCGAACCAGGACCCTCTGGTTCCCAGCCCGTGCTCAATCCACTGAGCTACACCAGCCAGGGCCAAATACTTATTTAGTAACACAAAATGCTGCGTCATAAATGGGTTCATAGGTTGAACCAGTGACAAGACAATAGAAAGTGGTAAGATAGTAAAAATGTGCCAGATTCCTGCATCTTCAGTATAAAAGACAAGGTAAAAAGAATTCCAATTTAAAGACAGACCTTTGTTTCCACCTGGTGTGAGATGTGATAAAACTTGGCACATAAAAATTCTAATAGAAATAACTGATTTTCTTATTTAACTCTGTGAGTATGTGGGTAAATGTATGACCCCTTTTAAAGGTACTAAGGTGAATTTCACAATCGCCAAAGGTTGTATCTTAGGAAACCTATAACAGTCTATAGAAATAGTCTACTAGTATTTATTTTGTATAAACGCAGGGGAAAGACTGATTCATATCTTTCAGATTAAAAAATTGGCAGGCATTACCAATTAGGTAGATTAAATTTATTATTACAGAGATAGGAAATTATTTAGAAGGTGGGGTTGGTGGTGCCCTTCCTTGGCCCCGCCGCACCAGGTCTTGGCTTCTTCACCTTCCTGTCATGAAGAAGGTGCCCTTTTGGGCATCAGCCGTGTGTGTGTCTCACCATCCCTTTGCGCCCCCTGCGGGCTGACTTTCTCATTACCCGCACTCTCCACTGATACCTGTGCTCCACCCTGACCCAGCTTCATTGGATGACCCCCCTCCTTCCCTCACTGCATGAGTTTTGGGGCTTCTCATCACCCGTGATCTCCTGACCTTCCAGCTCCCCACTCCCTAGACCTCGTGTACTCGTGGCTCAGGTCAGTAAGTCAGGGAGTCCCTATTTGACCGCACCCACCTGTCCATCCACCTGGTCCCACAGAGTTACAGCCCATCTCTCCTTTGATCTCTCTGAGCCTCCCTAGTCTGCTGGCTCCATTGCTCTACACCTGTCCGTTCCCTCCTGTCTTCCTTTCCCTCCAGCTGCGCATCCATGGACCAGGTTTTAAATCTCCGTCTTGCCAAAGCCGTACACTTGCTAACCATCTTGTCCTTTTGCTTGCACCTGGTTTGCTGAGCAGTGTTGGAGAAAATCATACAACTGGGCAGATTGGTACCTGTGCGCATGAATTCAGGGATTTCCCAGCACTGGGCGGTAGTTGCTGTCATTCCGATTGTGCATAGTGACCGTTACTAAGCTAATTCACTCTTCAAATGTATGATGCTTCTCCTCCCCCTTACTCTGGTCAGGTGATGCACTCATGTAGCATGGCTCCGTCCCACCTGCCGCTGAGTGTCTTCTGTCCCTTGGGATCCACCACCTGATGACCTCCGTGTTTTTCTCTTCCTGTCGCACTGCCTTTGTCATCTTGGCTGGTTTTATCTTCGAACTGACTTCTCTCAAAAGGCAAGTACCGATGTCTGTTTTCTAACTGTAGTAAAATGTTCTTATGCTTCTCTCCCTTGCCTTCTGCTGGAGGAAGACGGAATTTATTGTAGAGTGGCAGGACCCTGGCGCGCTCGTGCTGTGTGTGCAAGCATGCGTGGGCCTCACTGTGTGATCCTAGCTAGATGCTACACCAAGCCATAGACAGTAACTGTCTCCCGTGGCTGCCGAATCGTTTCACACTCTGCAGAAATAGTCCCTGGAGGGGAAGGTTTGATTGGCATCTTTCAGATTAGAAGTGGGCAGGAATTCCCCAGATAGATCAGTTTTATTATTAGTGCTCTAAAGTGTTGTTTTTGGTGTGGCTCAGCAGTGCCCTGCAGGTTGTGGGCCCCTCCTGCGGAGGAAACCGGAGATCCGTTCTGTTTAGGCCCCGGCCTGCTGACTCTTTGCCCCGCTGTTGGAGGGCTGCTGCCCACTTTCCTGTCGCTCCTTATAAATGCTGCCACTGCCATCTGCCTTTCTTTCTTTTTTCTTTTTTTTTTTTTTAACTCTTCTTTTATCACATTTCTTTGTTTGGCTCTCACATAAAAGTATGAACATTCAGGAGACATTATTCATCAGTTTATCAACTCTTCCGTTCCAGAGCTGGACACTTGCGGGTGCAAAGACTGTGAGAATGACACACCTTCTGGTGTCAGGGAGAAACATCTGGACGTTGTAGGAATTCCGGCACTTTATCGTTGTGTTGCCGATTCTGCCCTATGTTACTGGGGAGGACGTTGAGGCTCTGAGACGTGGTCATTCGATCAGTCTCCCAAACAGCAGCCACTCAGTGGGATTCTGTCCGAGCTGGGCTGCAAAGCTCGGGCTCTTAAGTGCTGTGAGCACGGTTGCTCTGCTCCCCCCGTCGTCTCTTTTAGAGGGTGGGCCACAAGTAGAAGAATTCACGGTCTCTGACAGACTGTAACATTGAATATTCACTTTAGTGAGGAGCTGGAGAACCAGCCAGCTGAGAATCAGGTATTGTGGTGTTTTTATTCCTCCGCTGGTTTCCACGTAATTGCTGAAGGGCAGTATCCTTGTTCTGCCTGAAAATTATACTGCCTTTATTCAGTTTATAGTGCATAGGACTGTGATACTCATGTGGAACATGTTCTCACGGAATTATTTTATTTGCCCCTCTGTTACCTTCTTAGGAGTCAGCTTCAAACTTATGCTTTAAAATATCTCACCACGGTTTGAAATTTTAAGAGCCTTACATCTGAAAGAGAGAAAAAGGCAGGGTTATCTATCACAGAGGATGTATAGAAACCACTTTCTAGATCACTGACAGCAGTAGTTTAATTTGAATAGTCCAGTTGTATCTGTTTCAGTCAGCGGGACACCAGCACCGACTGCACGCTTTTCTGAGGAACTTCAGCTGCTTGTACCTGGGGCTGGCCTGGCCCAACTCATGGGAACTAGGCTTCTGTTTTTTCTGCAGAGTTTATGTTTCCTGTGTTCTGATCATAAAATTGGGTTGGCCAAAAAGTCCATTTAGGTTTTTTTCTGTAGACTAAAAGACATTTTTTTTTTAAAGAATTTTTTTTTGTTTGTTTGTTTTTTAAAGAATTTATTTATTTTATTTTTAGACAGAAGGGAAGGGAGGGAGAAAGAGAGGGAGAGAAACATCAGTGTGTGGTTGCATCTCACGTGGCCCTCACTGGGGACCTGGCCTGCAACCCAGGCATGTGCCCTGACTGGGAATCGAACTGGCGACCCCTTGGTTCGCAGCCCGAGCTCAATCCACTGAGCTACTCCAGCCGGGGCTAAAAAGACATTTTTTTTTAAGATTTTATTTATTTATTTTTAGAGGAGAAGGGATGGAGAAAGAGCAATGTATGGTTGCCTCTTACATGGCCCTCACTGGGGACCTGGCCTGCAACCCAGGCATGTGCCCTGACTGGGAATCAAACCGGCGACCCTTTGGTTCATAGCCCACACTCAATCCACTGAGCTACGCCAGCTGGGCCTAAAAGACATATTTTTCATTTTACCAATAACTTTATTGATTTGGATATTTTGAGTATGCTAGCTGTCTCGCACATGGTCTAACACTTGATTGTTCTTGATTAATGTCTCAGTCTAATTGCTATCAACTTCAACTGGTCTTCCCAACTGTGGAGCATCATCCAGTGAGAAATCTTCAGCACGAAACTTCACAAACCACTTCTGACACATTTGATCAGTCCCAGCACCTTCTCCATACACTGCACAAATCTTTTTTTGTGTTTCAGTTGTGTTTTTACCTTTCTTGAAATAATAAAGAAAACATAATATGCTGAAAATGTGTATTTTCTTCCATCTTTGATATTATAATGGCTACACAAAAATTCACCAATTTTTATAAGTTTTTAAAAAAATGAATGCTGATATGACAGTTGTCACAATGCAATCTCACAGACTTGTTTCAAATGAAGTTAAAGACGACTAAGTGCTGCTAGAGCCATCTTACGGAAAAAACCAAATGAACTTTCTGGCCAAACCAAGAGTCCTACCGTCTCTCCCACTTCAACTCCTTTTGTTTTTATTGTTTTACTCTATTTTTTACTTTTTAGGTATATTTTGTTGATTATGCTATTACAGTTTTCCCAGTTTTTTTCTCCCCTTTATCCCATCTCCATCCTGCACCCCCCTCCAACTTCCCCCCTCTTAGTTCATGGGTCATACATTCAAGTTCTTTGGTTTCTTTGTTTCCCATACTATTCTTAACCTCCCCCTGCCTATTTTATGGCTGCCAATTATGCTTCTTATTCCCTGTACCTCCCCCCTACTCTTGACCTCCCCCTCCCCACTGATAACCCTTCATGTGATCTCCATTTCTCTGGTTCTGTTCCGGTTCTAGTTGTTTGCTTAATCTTTGTTTTTGTTTTTTTAGGTTCAGTTGTTGATAGTTATTAATTTATTGTCATTTTTACTGTTCATAGTTTTTGATCTTATATTTCTTGGATAAGTCCCTTTAACATTTCATATAATAAGGGCTTGGTGATGATGAACTCCTTTAACTTGACCTTATCTGGGAAGCACTTTATCTGCCCTTGCATTCTAAATGATAGCTTTGCTGGATAAAGTAATCTTGGATGTAGGTCCTTGCCTTTCATGACTCCGAATACTTCTTTCCAGCCCCTTCTTGCCTGAAGGTCTCTTTTGAGAAATCAGCTAATAGTCTTATGGGAACTCCTTTGTAGGTGACTCTCTCCTTTTCTCTTGCTGCTTTTAAGAGTCTCTCTTTATCTTTAATCTTGGGTAATTTAATTATGATGTGCCTTTGTGTGTTCTTTCTTGGGTCCAGTTTCTTTGGGACTGGGCTTCCTGGACTTCATGGAAGTCTACTTCTTTAGCCAGATTGGGAAAGTTTTCCTTCATTATTTGTTCAAATAAGGTTTCAATTTCTTGCTCTTGTTCTTATCCTTCTGACATTCCTATGATTCGGATGTTGGAGCGCTTAAAGTTGTCCCTGAGGTTCCTAAGCCTCTCCTCATTGTTTTGAATTCTTGTTTTTTCATTCCGTTCCTGTTGCATATTTATTTCTTCCTTTTGTTCCAAATCATTGATGCGAGTCCTGGTTTCATTCCCTTCACTGTTGGTTCCCTGTATGTTTTGCTTTATTTCACTTTGGGTAGCCTTCATTTCTTCCTTCATTTTGCAACTGAGCTCAATCAATTCTGTGAGCATCCTGATTACCAGTGTTTTGAACTCTGCATCTGATAGGTTGCTATCTCCTTGTCACTTAGCTCTTTTTCTGGAGTTTTGATCTGCTCTTTAATTTGGGCCATATTTTGTCTTAGGGCACCTGGCCTGTTACCTTGTAAAGGGGCAGAGCCTTAGGTATTCACCAGGGTGGGGCAACCCTCTTTGCTGCGTTGTGGTGCTATCTGTGGGGGAGGGATCAGAGAGGGAACAATGCTGTTTGCTTGTTGTGCTCTAGCCCCACTTTTCCAACAAACTCTCCTGTGAGCCTGGGAGTTTCTCCCACCTCCAAACTGTGGCGGTAGTTTACAGCCAGAGGTTTTTAGTTTCCCATTCAGCCAGCCCCACCCCTGCCCGGGAGGTCCACCCCGCACCCCCTCTCCACCTGGCTGCCTGTCTCCACCCCTCCTACCGGTCTGGGTGAAAGTTTCTTTTAATTTCTTGGTTGTCGAAGTTCCATGCCGTTTGATATTCTGGCACTTCTGGTTGTTTATTGTTTTTAAATTGGTTGTTCCCCTCCTTTTGGTTGTGCGAGGAAGTGAAGCGTTTCTACCTACGCCTCCATCTTGGCTGGAACTCCTATTTTGTTCTAGACGAATAATTCACAGATTATTTTGAGAGACTATTTTGAGAACTATTTATTTAATAAATATTTATTAAGCATTACTCCCAGTCAAGTACCATTCTGAGTGTTGGGGCTGTGGCAGGGCCCAAATCAGCATCTCCACCCATTCTGAGCTTTTCTTCTGGTGTGGGAGGCACCCAGGGTACCAATAAATGTCTGTGATAATGACGTCGGATGATAGTAGGTGCTGTGAAGAAAAGTAGAGCTGGGGAAGGGATAGAGGGAAGTGGGAGTGGAAGGGCATGCTGCTGTTTCAGCTAAGTTACCAGGTCTTTCTGAGGAGGGGGCATTTAACCAAAGATCTGAGTGTCTTAGTCAGGTTGGGCTGCTATAACAAAAATATCACAGACTGGGAGGTTTAAGAACAACAGACGTGGTGTCCCATAGTTTGGAGGCAGAAGTTTGAGATCAGGCTGCCAGCACAGTGGGGCCTCAGTAGGAGCCCCCTTCCTGGTTCTCACATGGAGGAGAGAGAGAGCATCTGCCGCCTGTCTCTTCAGAAGGGCACTAATCCCAGTGACAAGGGCTCTACTCTCCCGGCCTACTCACCCCCCTCCCAAAGGCCCTACCTCCCAATATCGCCACTTGTTGGGTTAGGGCTTCAACATTTAAATTCTGGGAGAACACAACATTCAGTCCGCAGTGCTGAGTGAGGTGAAGAGAGCATTCTGGGCACAGGGGACTGCAGATTCACAGGGCCTGAGATGAGACTGAGCTCGGCGTGTCAGAGGAACAGTCTGTGGCCCCAGGGTCGTGCTGGAGCCGATGGGCAACAAAGGAAAAAGCATTTGGAAATGAAGTAGGAGAGGTACCCTGAGTCCAGTCCCTGTGGGGCCCTAAACTGGGGGCCACCTCAGCTTTGATTCCCAGGGCGTGGGGAGCTTTTCTGAAAAGAAGGAAAAATATGTGTTAGGAGTTTTAATTTTAAAAGGTTCCTTTGGATGCTGGGGTGGGTGGGGGCCCAGCGTGGAAGCAGGTGTGGTGTAGGTGAGAGGAGGTGGCGGCCAAGACTGGGTTGGTAGCAGTGGGGGTTGGGAGAGGTGGTTGGGGACTTGGGAGGTAGATCTGGGACAATTTGCTAATGGAGCAGTTGTGGGATATGAAAGAAAGAAGAGCCAAAGACAATTCTGAGGTTTTTAGACAGAGCAACTCGGTGAAGGAAGGTGCCAGTTACAGAGATGGGGAAAGGAGGGATGGGTTGTAGGGAGGATGTTGGAGGGTGTTGTGCAAAAAGGGTTTTAGAGTCAAATATGTTTCAGAAATATATTCTAGAGCATGCCAGGACAGCTGGCGTGGATGTGACAGAAGATGGGGAGAGCCAAAGGAAACCAGTTTTCTTCATCCCCTACATTTATCACCTGAAAAGAAAGCTCTGCACCCATTAAGCAGTCACTTCCTAGTTCCCCCTCCTCTCAGCTCTGGCAAGCACGTTAACCTTTTTTATAGAGCACAAGAAAGCAGCTTGGATTGTGGCTGAGTTTTTACCTTAAGAGGTAAAAAAAATACTCTCAGCATTCCCATCGAGGGTTACTGTCTGATGGTATAATACATTAGAAAAGTCAGCTAATTCATTTAGTCCACCCGCAGTTGGCTTATCATTTTCTTGACCACAGTCATAATGATGGCCCTGATTATTCACATAGAGTCAACCACAGTGGTTGGGTGAAGCCAGAGCAAGGAAGGACACACTCAGTTTCCTGAGGAATTTTCTCACCACTATGGAAAGGGAACGGGGCATTTCTCACAGTGCTAGCTTCCAGTAGAATAAATGCCTAGTGAGAGTTCCTTAGGGACCGTGGGTAGGAAACAGCAGAACAACATGACGAAATACAGAGAGTAACTGGAGAGCAATGGGTCTTACAGTGTCAGTCAGCATGGGCAAAGGACAAGGTTTTAGGAAACGGGAACACTCACAGGTCGATTGCGAGGACCAGGGTGGTAGGGACTGGCAGAGGGGGTGTGCTGGGCCCGCGCTCCCCCAGGCCCTCAGCGTAGGCCTGTGTTTGATGATGGAATGTTGTCCCCCATCCTACCTTTTTTAAATATAGATTTTTGGGGTTTTTTTCGAGGTAAAATATACATAATGTAAAATTAACCATTTTCAAGTGAACAGTTTGTTGGCATTTAATGCATTCATGTTGTACAAGTAACACCTCTGTCTAGTTCCAAAACGCTTTCATCACCCGAACAGAAAACTCTGTGTCCATTAAGCAGCCACCCCCAAATTCCCCCCGCCCCAAACCCTGCCAAGCACCTGAACCTCTTCATGGGGTACGAGGAAGCAGCTTTGAGCGTGGCTGAATGCGCAGGCTGCCTAGGACCAGGGCGCCTGGATTGGGGATGCTAGCTTACAGGCATTATTCTGAGACACCATTCAGTTGTTGAGGGCATCAAGAAATTATGTAAAGAGATGAGAACATTGGATCATTATTGCATTCTTTTCAAACTGGGATTTGAAATCTCCCAAAGTCTTGAGACGTGGCCATTCTTAGAAGAGCCATTGTCCCAGCCCTTGAAGAACCAGGTTTTAGAAACCTAATAGTACATGTTTCTAGAGTACCCCTGAGCTAAGAGAACGGAGAAAGATACAGGAAGTAGTAGGAATCTCCCTTCCTTCCTTTTCTTTTCTTGTTATGGACTACATGTTTGTGTCTCCAACCCCCTGATACTCATATGTGGTAGCCCTAACCCCCAGTCTTAATGGTGTTTGGAGACGCAGCCTGTGGGAGATAATAAGGATTAGATAAGGACGTGAGGGTGGGGCCCTAATGATGGAATTAGCTCCTTGTTAGATGAGAAAGAAGGATGGGCAGAGCTCGCCCTCTCTCTGCCTTGTACAGACACAGCAAGAAGGTGGCAGTCTGAAAGCCAGGAAGAGAGCCCTCACCAGAATTTGACCATGCTGGCACCTTGATCTTGGATTTATGGCCTTCGGAACTGTAAGAAATGCATTTCTGTTGTTTCAGGCGCCGAATCCATGCTCATTTGTTCTAAAACAGCCTGCTAATAACCTGCTTGACTACGACAACTTGCCTTTTTAGTTACTTGTTTCATGAGTTATCCATGCCCGCTGTATAAAATGAAGTAATTAAATCCAAATAATATAGTGGTATGTAGAGGAGGGGAGAAAATGCAGACAACTGTAATTGAACAACAATAAAGTAATTTAAAAAATTTATATATAGTGGTATGTCCAGTTTAAGTAAAAAGTTGTCTTTTTCCTTCTAATTGTAACCCCTCTGAGGTAGCTATTTTAATAATTTGAGGTTTATTCTCTTAGACCTGTCTAATAAGGTAGCCATTTGCCACTCTTTGTTATTTAAATTTAAATTAAATTTAAATTAAGTTAAATATGAATAAATACTCAGTTCCTCAGTCACATGAGCCGTACTTCAAGTGCTCAGTAGCCATATGTGACTAGTTGCTATCCTGTTGGACAGTATAGGTATAGAACATTTCCATAGTTGCAGAATGTGCTGTTTTGGATGAATTCTGTTCATATACAAACATATATATACATATGCATACAAGGTCTGTCCAGAAGGTATCCAGCCATGTAATATGGAAAATACAGACATTTATTGAGGAAGATACAAGAAACACTGTACATAGGACAATGACACCTCTGTCCCCTTCAAAGTAGGAACCTTAGGACCTCACACAGTTTTCCTGATTGCCATCAGCTTCCCCATCATATTTTCCTGAATCTCATCGATGGTCTGAAATCTCTTCCCTTTCAAAGGTGATTTTAGTTTTGGGAAAAACCAGAGTCACAGGGCACGAAATCTGGGCTGTAGAGGTGCTAAATCACCTGATGATTTGATGTTTTGCCAAAGAACTCTGCACAAGACGTGATGCATGAGCAGGTGCATTGTTGTAATGAAGCTGCCAATCACCAGTTGCCCAGAGCTGCAGCCTTCTGAATCATCTGAATAGTTTCCACAGAGGAATGTTCAAGCTTAACACAAAATCTGATGCAGATTCCTTTCTCTTCCCGTGCAGTCATTTTGAATGTGATGGCCACACAGTACACATGCTCACTCAGTGGCACCTACTGCCCCCACTGACGAGTACAGTGAAGTCGTCATTGTTCACACATGTGCATTCCAGTCCACTCTCCTTGGCTGCCAGGTTACGTCGATGCCGTGCAAACCATTCTGGTTCTATTAGCAATGGCTGTACTTGTTCCAGACAGAACCTGTGTGTGTGTGTGTGTGTGTGTGTGTGTGTGTGTGTGTGTGTGTATAGATGCAGAGTCGACATAATAATTGTATTATATACACTTCTGCAATTTGTTTTTTTCACTAACAGAGTGAAAATTAACAGTAACTGTTAATTTAGTGTGATCCACAGGAAACATCATGCCAGGAAAATTTTTAAACAGTGCATAATTAAACAGAGTTCAGTAAATTAAAACTATTTTTAGATTTTAGAGGTAATTGCAACATATCTGTAATGCTTGTTCCAAATTTAAGCAAAATATTTTTGGAAATAGTCCACTCAGCCTTGCATATGTTAAGAAAGAAGATTCAGGATGTCTTGAGGTTAATTCGCTATGCTTACCATACATATTCATACACACACACTTTTTATTGTTTTTCTATTTTATAACTGGGCTTTTCATCTTTTTCTATCTGCCTATTATTCAGTCAGTCAGCACTAGTAGCCACTAAGCGCATGTGGTTATTTAAATTAAATTGAGGAACTAAATTGTACTGGCCCATTTCAGGTGCTCATTAGCGACGTGTGGCGGGTGCTGGACAGCGTGGATGTGGAAAATTGCCAGTGGGTAGAGGGTTCTCTTGGACAGCGCTGCACTGAACACTTTCTTCAAGTACATTTTCATTAAACGCAGTGACTTTCCCACAGGTGAGGGATGGGGGGCTCTGCCTAGGAGGACATGCCAGAATTTCTGGGAGTGGGTGGAGAGCTCGCTTTTTCATGCCTGCCCCACTCAAGATTCTGATTCTTCTCTCAGAAGATGCATGTTTATCTTTTGAGAATTAGTGTGCCACAGTTAAGTTAACTGTGGGAAAGAAAATTGGTTCAGATGGCTTCTCGTGGTTAGAATTGGTGAGGCACACATAGCGTTAAACAGCACCGCCTGGAACAGCACACGTTCCCGTTCCGTTTAGAATAGAAAGTATTTAGTAATGTTAGTTACAACGAGTGCTGACCCAAATGAAAATGACAAAATAATAGAATGTTTGAAATGCATCCTTTTGTGCAAAACAGGATGTATTTGTGTTGCCATCTACAATCTGGACTAGTTTATAAGAAACAGGAGTAGTTCCGTCTGGAAGAGGATCAGTACAAGAGGGAGACGGGCAGAACAGAGAATGACTCCTTCACTGGACAGCTTTTTCTTTATGTACCTCGTCACTGTGTGCTTGCATTCCTTAGTAAAAAAATCAGTCAATAAAATAAGGAAGGAAAACATAAAACACATCCTTAAAATGTGCAGGATGCAGAATAGACTGTTTAGGAGGTAAAGGTCACTTAGGACAGAAAGAATTAATTACACAGCTGAACGAGAGCCAGGGCTGGTCAGAGGTCTCGTGTGACCGTCGGATGAATGCCCAGCAGGCCCCTGGGCACACCAGGACCGAGGTCAGCACACCGTTTCTTACGGGCTGGTTATTTTGCGGCAATTAAAGCTATTTAAAACTATTCTGTTACATATAATGTAATGCATTTTAGAAGAAAAAATATTCCTAGTACCGAATTATTTTTTTCATGCAACCTTTCTTAACACAGCTCAGGAAATGCTGATTTAAACTCTAGGAGATAATTAGCCCAGAGAGATGAGGTTGAAAAGAAATTGTTCTAGATCTGGGGCACCCTGCTCCACTTCTAGCCTTTCAAAAAGATGAATACTGGTGCTAATTGAGTTTAATTTGAATAGTGATGTACCACTGCTTATTCAGCACATGCTGCCTAAAAGTGAGTCACGTGGGCACTGAGGATGGACTTCATAGTTCACACTGTCCCTTCTCCTCCCCCGTCCTTTGCTTACGACTGTGTCAGTGACCAAGAGGCGGGAAGGTCCAGCAGTGTCGAGCCCCGGGTTCTGGGGACAGAGGTGCCTTCTCCCACCACCAAGTCTGCATTTCAGCGTCCAGGGGACCACAGCATCAAAAGTGGAGTGCCTGTATAGTAAACGGAGGTCTTAGTTTTTGAAAACAAAAACCTGTAGTTCCGCAAAATTGTTTTTTTTTTTTTTTCCTCTTAAAGCAAGTTGCTAGGATCTGTACTTTTTCAGGAAAGAAAATTAAGGGGAGAACCTGCTAAAACCAGTTAGGGGAAAATTATGTCCTAAACTGTGTGTGTTACAAAGGAAATCTTGGTTGTTGTGGAAGTTTAAGGCAGTATTTTCCAAAGGCAAGGGTAGTCCTCAGAATATTTACCAGCCAGCACAGCCTAGGAACCCACCAGACATTCAGAAGGGATGCCAGCCTCAAGTAACTGGTGTGACTGTTACCTGCATGTACAGATCGAAAGTGGCTCCCGCCCAAGATAAAGCCATTTGAGGTGGGAGCCATTTTGGGGTGTCGTGGTGGAGCCTGCTGGTTGTCCCCCAATATCCATAACCACTTCTTTACCAAGTTGCTGGGACACTTGGCAGCTTTAGAACCTTGCGATTAAATTTTGGTTAATGAGAGGTAGGGTGCCGTGGGGTCCTCTCCAGAGCCTCCCTTCCTTTAGGGATGTATGTGTCCCTCTTTGCCCTTTACGTCTTTCTGGAATGTGGGTGTCACCCTCTTGGACCCTGAAGTTGAGGTCACACGTTTTGGAGCAACAGTGTAGATGGAGGTGACACTTGCTTTGCTGGACTTTTCCCTGATAAATAAAGAAACTCCTCTTGTTGAAGCCACTGATGCTTTGGGCTTCCTGTCATTCTCAGCCAGACCTAATTCTGACTAATGTAGGTCCCTGATCTGCGAGGCACATTCGTTTTATCCTATTCAAAACTCTAACCACCCTGGGACCGAGGCATTCTTGTTCTGGTTGGATGGACAAGGAGACCGAGGTTAACTTGCCCAAAGACCCCCTGTCTGACACACCGCCAGGAGCTCAGTCCTCACGTCCCTCGGCGACATGGAACCTAAAGAAGGGCATGCGCCACACGGTTTTGTAACATTCACGCTTTGGCAGAGTCCCAATTTTGTGGATTTTTTAAAAAGACGTTGGGTTTTTCAGAGAAATTCATTTGTGGCTTTTTGAAAGTGACAAACATGTTAACTGCCTTTCAGTCAATACTACTTATCAGAAAAAAACTTTTTTTTTTTAATTTCAAAGAAACCTGCCTTTTTCCTCTAATTTCCAGTATTTGCTTGTCATTTGCTAATTGGGACATTTCTGGGAAAATAAAGAATAGTTCAAGGAGAGGTTTTGTCGTTAATTTTCTTCAGTTATATCAACATTGAAGAAAATTTGGGATGTTTTAGAATTCTTGCTGTGCAATAATTTCAAAACATTCCCCATATTCATTATATGATAACGTAGAAATCAGGATGATAGTGGAGAGAGGGTCATACTGTTTTTGGCTTGTCACTTGAGAGCAGCCTCTGCAGCCGGCATTTCTGCAAAACTTAGACATGGAACCTCAGGTGGCTGCTTGTCCTGCTGCTCTGGGCTGGGGTGGGGGTGGGGACAGGCTGGCAGCTGATGCCTGGAGGGCAGGTGGGGCTCAGCAGGGCTGCCGGGGCTGGTCAGCTGCATCCAGTGCAAACAGCTCCTTGGCAGCAGAACCTTCGGTAGAGACAAGGATCTTGACCTACGGCCAGTGCTCCTCTTGGTGCCCTGGGTGGTGCTTCAAGTCCACTCATTTTTGTCATTTTACAGTGGAACTGAGTGTATCCCCGGGAGCACTGTCTGTAGGATTTGCTCTATAAAAAAGGATTCTGTGGCAAATAACTTTGGGAAAGTGCTGAGTTCTAATCCTTCTTCTGGAAATTTACAGTGCCCACTTAGCATTTTTAAAGTCTCAGATGTTAAGAAATCTAACTATCGAGCACAGTTTCTGAAACTTAACTTGAAAATAGAAATGATACCTTTTGAAATTGAACCTCCTGTGGAATTACTTCATGATTCATTGTACAGGCAGTTAATAAAGGTCTTGGAAACTACTGTCTGAGTAGGCTGAGTTCCCGAGAAGATGCAAGCTTTGAATCTTGTTGCCAACACAGGACTTCCTTGCTGTCCTGTTTGCTCTCATGTGCCAGGCCACATTCTCGAATGGTCAGGGCCTCTCTGCTTGTGTGTATTTCGTAGGAGCAAAACTTCAGTGCTGGACATGCCCTCCGAGGCCATGCCCTGCTGCCTTCTCATCTGCTGGTTGGAGAAACTAAGGCTTAGAAAAGTGAAGTCACTTGCCACAGCCAAACAGCTTTATTAGTAAGGGTGTCGGGTCACGGTCTCTTGATGTGCCTTTATCCACTTCTTAGTAGAAATTACTTGAGTTTGTTTCTTACTTCCAAGGTTTTTTGTGGTACCTCCAGACTGGGAAGGGACAGGAACAAAGGAGTTGATGACTGATATTCTGCCAAGGTTTGGGATAGGCGGGATAAGCAAAAAGAGGGAGCGCCCACGGGGGCATAGGTGGTGCCCAGGAAAGGCGTGCTCTGAAAAGTCATTTTATTTGTGTGTCTGACAATGACTTAAAATAAGCTGTCTTTGCAAGAGAATGCAGAACATGAGTTACTTCCAGGTGGCACCTAAGCAACGAACAAGTTAACAAGTCAGTAGACAGGGCTGTAGCTCTTGCCATATTTTATAGGTTGGTGCCTGCCTCGGCCCATCCGGAAGTACTCGTTTGCTGTCAGGGGCAACATTTGTCTGTTTTTTATGGAGTTAAGGATTCAGAAAGAGTGATTTGGGGAATTTTTCACAAGACCCAGGGTATCGATGCCAGTAAGGCCCGAATTATTTTAATTTTATCTTCCTTTCGTGGTGAGGATAGTAGAAGACCCTTGCTCATGGATTACTATGTGAAGTTGGCTCCTTTTGTTGTGAGAAGTTCTTTTTTCTGCTTTATTAAGTGTCAGAGTAGCACCTGTCATAAACGTTCATGAAGTGAATCTGAGTATTTTTCTTCTGTCTGTATAAAATACCCTCTCTAGTCTTATAATGAAACAATATAATTACAACCAAAGCCTTCTGTTTATGCCCCATTTTGGTGGTGCTGCATTCAGGATAAAAGCTGTACGTTTGACCTCAAAATGTAAGGAAATTAAGTTTTCTCCCCGACAGCCAGAAGGAGGGAAACTGTCATAAGGTTGTAGCATGGCCATGTATTTCTGTTGACTACGTAAGGAGAACTCCCGGAACGCCAGACTGCAGCCCAGTTTCCAGAGTCTCTAGACCCTTTTGCAGCCTCTCATCTCCTACAGAAAGATTTTTAAAAAAAATTTTCCCCTTGGTTAATGGACAGTAGCAATCAGTGTCTATTGAAATTCTGAGAATAAGTGTAAATTAAACCAAAAATGCAGAAAATGACAGAATAAGTCTTATTTCTTAAAAAGGGAGTGTTTTCTACTTCTTTAATAAGTAATAATGAACATTTGTGATTTAAAAAATATATATATATATATGAATATATTTTTAGAGCAGATGTAGGCTCACAGAAAAATTAAGAGGAAGGTAGAGATTTCTTATATACCCCGCCCCTGAACCGTGCCCCCCCCAGGTATAGCCTCCCCCATTTTTAACATCCCCCACCGGAGCAGCACCTCTAACAAAGGTTAGAGGTGATGAACCCACCTTGACACATCATAATCACCCAAAGTCTTGGTGGTGTACACCTGCGGGTTTCAACCAATGTATAATGACATATAAGCATCGTTCCTCTGGGCTCTACCTGTTCATCCCCCTGCCCCCCAATCTCCTCACAGCCGTGGCAACCACTGGTATTTAACTGCATCCATAGTTTTGCCTTTTCCAGAAGGTCCATAGCTGGTATGTAGCTAGTAACTAGACTTTGAGTCAGATAGTTTTTCTCTTATTTATGCCACAAGGGTAATCAATAAGGGCCTAAAATGCTGATTCTAGAGGCTTTTTCTGAGGCAGAAAACTTCTCTAATTATTGTAAAGTAAGTAATTGTTGTAAGGATATTAGAATTGGGAGGAAAGTCATTTTTTTGCACACGGCTATTAATTTTACCTCTGTCGAACCGGAGCCCTGGAGACATGAGCACACAGCTGCTCTCGCCCCCCGCTCTTCCACCGGCTGCCTGGTCTGCTCTTTCTCCTGCCCCGCCAGCTGGCTGTGGCAGGCACTTTGAAAGCCTCATTTAGACAGTACCTGCTTGGCGAAAGCTTATGTGATTCTTTTTGGTACAGACAGACCTTCCTCTAGTGTCTCCGTCCACAGTTTATCGCTCTTCTTGTACTCCAGCTTAGTTGCTGGCTTACAGGTCTGTCTCCCTCTCTAGGCGGTGCCTTCCTTAGGGACAGGGCCTGTGTTGTCTTCATTTTGTACCCCAGGTTGGGCCGAGCACACTGTCTGGAGCGCAGTAGGTCTTCAGGAATTGTTTGTGGAACCAAACTTTCCACATAATAGAATTGTGCTTTAGAATTTCTTTTCATTATATCAAAGTCATTCTTTCTTTTTGAAATAGAATTATCAGAATGGAAAAAAATCATAGTATTTTTAATTATATGAGTCTAGTTGCCGCTTAATTTTTTTTAATCCTCACCTGAGGATATGTTCATTGATTTTTGGGAGGGAAACGGAGTGGGGAGATAGAGAGAGACAGACACACAGACATCAATGTGAGAGAGAGAAAGAGAGAAACATCGATTGGTTGCATTCTGTATGTGCTCCGACCAGGAATTAAACTTTTCAGCCTTTTTGGTGCACAGGATGATGGGCCAACCTACTGAACCACCCGGCCAGGGCCGCTTCTGAATCTTCACAAAAATACCACTGATATTTTATCTTTACATTTTATTGTATAAATATCTCCAGATTGTGCGTGCTAATTCTGTGGTACAACTGAGAATCTGAAGTTTGTTTATTTGTTGCTAGAAGATTTAAGACGAAACTGAGACAAGAAATCTGCTGTGCTTTGTGAGTATGTCTTAGGCCATCATGGTATGAGGTGCTTTCTTCAATTGAGTTCCCCTTAGAGAGGCGGGGAGGCCAGTACACCTAGTTCATTTGGAAGGAGACAGGGGAGCACCAATAGTGTAGCAAGCAAGTCATTGCTGTGGGCACTTGGAGCCCAACTTTGCTGGGAACTCCGGAGCCAGTGTAAAGCCTGTGCCTCAGCGTATCCCACCTGAGGGTGTAGGTGAGGCTGAAGGACAGTGCCAGCAGTAATTTCTGAAACTCTGCCTGCCTTGTGGCCTCTGTCCTTGCACGTGGCATAGCCCTCCAGCAGAAAGATGCTGTGATAGGCCAGAAATAAGGCCAGGGCATGTGGGTGGGGCCAGGTAGTGTCTGGTGCAGGCATAGCTGTGTGATTGCTTGGTTGGCAGTTCAGTCTGGTGCTCCATATTCAACCACTATGAACTTAGAGTAAGATTTTATGCCTTTTTCTGACATAGAATGAGTAATTAATACATTGCTTGGCTAGCTTGCAATCAGTGGTAATGTCCAGTATCCTATTTTTGGATAATAAAAGATCAAACTAATTAGGGGGACAGTTTTTTTAAGATAAAAAAAAAGGCAGCAAATGTGGACTGTAAAGGATCATACTTTAGTATTCTTTTGTCTTCTCCTGTCCCAAGTTTGTTTAAAACTTAAATGACTGTTCCTAGCTAAAGAAACCATCCCTTAGGCAGCTCTGCCTGGATCAGCTGGAGTACATTACTGGACATTTCGTTGCGTTCAGTGTGATCCCACTCTCATGCCCAAAGTAGCCTGTGCTTGGGGAATGGTGGCCTTTGTAACTTGAGTTAGAAGTAATAGTAGTTTTCAGGGCATGAAATATACGAAAGTAAAGAACTTACTGCGCATATTTTCATAGTATAATTTCCTATTTCACGAGGAAGGATGAGAAGCGGATTTACAGTGTTGCCTGAAACCCAGTTGTCCGGAAGTGGTGCTCTCAGATTTCTCTGTTTTCTCCCTTCCGTCAGCAGATGGCGTCTGACTGTTTCTCTCTCTTTTCTGCTTTCTCTGCCTTTTTATTCCTTTCTGCCCCCACTCATGGCAAACGTTTGTCACAAGAATGGATGCCATTATTTAAAAGAAAGTCTCACTGTGACATGTCTTTTCAAAAGGACAAGGAGGACAGGAACAAACAGGGTTGCACTGCACAAGGCGACCAGCTTGTTTTGTTTGCTGCCACGCTGATTAGGGGAACCCTCGTTTTCGCGTAGAAGTGGATCAGATATTTTATTGTCCCAGTAAATCTGCCTTTATACTTCTAAATTGTTTTGCATGTAAATGGCTCCTCATTTCTCTTTTAGGCGGATGAGCACATTTGGTTTTTTGACCTTTTTTTTTTTTTAACACAAAGCTGTTTTCCAAAGAAAAATCCTTTGATGTACAGATAAGTAGATGAAAATACATCCATACTTAGTTTTGGGAGAAAACCTGGCACAACAGTGATTCGGGCTGGGTGTTGTGAATATGAAGTACACGTAAAGACTTACGATTCGGTAGAGAGCACATACAAGTTGATGAAAGATCGTTCATGACATAGAAGGAGGTTTAATTAACAAGTATTAAACCAGACTGCATGTGGAACGGTATGCTTGAGTTAAATGTTCTAAGGTGTACTACAAGCCCCCACAGCCCTTTTCCTACTCTTTCTTCATCAGTAACTATTTATTGAATGCTTCCAGAGTTACTATTACATGAAAACAAGTATATGAATTTGTTTTTGCTCTCAACAGTACAGTCTTATTGAATGTAATTTGTTACTTTGCCTTTCAGCTTTAGGAAGAATACTAGGGTGAGTCTAGTTTAATCTGCGACATATTATTACCTCTCATCTCCGCTTGTCCAAATCCAAGTTGCAATTCAACGCCATCTTTTCTCCTGATTATTTTAATTCTGCTCCCACCCTGCCATTCACCCATGCCCCCTCCAGAAAAGGTGGTTTCGCACTTCTCTGAACGTTCTTAGCGTTTATGCAAACTCTTTTCTTGGATGTGCCACTTTCTACTTTGTAGTACAGTTACATGTAGTTGCTGAATTGAAAGCGTTTGATTCCCAGGAGTTCTCAGGACAGTACTTGCATAGAATTGCTGTTCACTAAATGGTTTATTGAATACTTATTGGATATTAACTTTATAAGTTCATTGGCTCTTAACATCAGTCAGACCTGGCTTTGAAATTCAACTCTGTTGTTTACTAGCTCTGTGAGTTTGGCCAAGCCATAACCCGTCTTAAGTTTCAGTTTTCTAACCTGCAAAATGAGGGTGACATGTGATAAGAGATGTTGTAAAGATAAAAAAACAATAACGTAGGTAAAACACAGTGCCTGGGGCATAATAGGTGCTCAGTAAATCTTGGTGTGTATCCACATGCCCTCCCCAGAGAGAGAGAGAGAGAGAGAGAGAGACACACACACACACACACACACACACACACACACACACACACACTGTATGTGCAAGATGTTAGGCACTAGAAGAAAGACCAAACCACACAGGCTCTCTGTTCACGGTGCTTGAAGAAGAAATAAAACCACACAGGGAAGAAACTGATGGTACTGTTGGGGCAATAGAGATGGAATGCCAGGGGAGCTCACGTCCTTCTCCCAGAGAAGGAATTGATGTGGTTTATGGGAAGTTCTAATGCCGAAGGCGGCAGTTGTACAGAAAGTGGAAGAGTAGGGTAGGGGCTTGAGTGGGTGGAGCTGGAGGCTAGAGAGGGTATTGGAGATGGATATTCCTACTGATCTGCTGCTAGTGTTTTTCAGTGGTAAGTGCCTATGTATGTTCTCAGATGGCCTAATCGTTGGGTCCAAGTGTGGTAGTTGCCACCAGGGATGTTGGAAGGGATAGAGTAGTTTGGCAACTACTTCACCAGTACCCCAGCTGGGGTGGTGTGTGTTTCCCGGGGGCATGGAGAAAGGGGAAAGTTAACTTGGTAACTGTCACTAAAGATATGTCAGCAAGAAGCTTTTCAACTTAATGATGAAATAATCAGCTAGAATACAGAAAAGTCCGTTCTGTATTCAGATTTTTCTAAGTGCTTTGAAGTAGCTAGGGAATAAGAGAAGCAAGTAATACTAAACCATCCAAAAAAATAAAATAAGATGTTATACACTTGTTGGGTATTGTATCATCCAAATTCAAGTGTGGACTTATACTCGAGTCTACACTCTGTGACGTTCACATTAGTGATCCCAACTGGCATGAAGACCTAGGCTTAGTGAATTGATAAGTAATGGAATAAGGTGTATGCTCCATTCATAGTCAGGGAATCTTCACAGCAAGGAAAGCCACTGCAACCACAAACAGTAATGCATTAGAGGCCTTCAGAGAAGTTTTAAGAGTGGTCTGAGCACAGCTGAGTTGCCCACCCCTCTCATTTCGTCAACCACAGTTGTGCTGCTCCCCAGAGAACCTGCGGGAAGCTGGTTAGGGCACAAGAGAGGATGCTAAACCCATCTGTGCTAGAGCTGTAAAGTAGATGATGAATTCCATATTGAAGCAATTGAACAGAAATTGCACCCCAGGTTAAGAGCTTTGGAATTAGTGGGTGTCTGGCATATATTACATGAATGTATCCTCTGACCTCATTACCAATGCCATGGCCAGGAAAGGGCTGGTCTCTCCTGCCCATTCACCTTTCTCCACTTTCATAGGCCTCTCCATTTCTTGGATGGTTTAAGTCGCAAATGGGGAAGAATTTATTTCTCCTTTGGCTCAGCAATCCTGTCTTGGTTGTAAAGCAAAGTCAAGGATGAGAGTTTAGTGGTATGACCCGTGAAGTTCTTTTGCTCGTCCTGTCAATCACTAATATGTCATCTTAGATAACTCAGTTTCTGAATACTTGTGTTTACTCATCAGTGAAATTACTAGAGAACATAGATTCCTAACATGGAATGTGTAGATGGTCTTCCTTAAAACTGTACATGCAGGGTATCCCCAGTGAACGGGCAGAGGGTGGGGGCCAGATGGACGAATGTGGGCTGCAGCTCAGCTGTCATGTAGTTTGGACCATGGTTTCAGGCAGGAGTAAGAAAATTTAAAGCGGCCTGCTCAAAACAGGCAATAACCAGCCTTAGCAAGCGAGCCCCCAGCTCCCGTACTTCTGGCTAAGCGGCCACAGGCCTGGCACTAGCAGCAACCTGCTTTGGATCACAGTTTGGCTTCGCCTAGGAACCTCCGAGCTTAGTACACATAGCAGCCATCTGCAGATTGCTCTGTGGTTCATGCTGGGTGGCCCTGGGTGGAACACAGGTGGCACACCGCCTGGGAAATCCCAGAGCCTGCTCACCCAGTGGACAGCTACAGGCCGAATTGGAACACCCAGCCCCTACACATCTGATCCTCCATGGAGGGTGGAGGTTGGTGATCAGTGGTCACAGCCAGTCCTTGCTGCTGACTGGCCTGGATAAATCCCTCCCATTGACCTGCCAACAGCAATCAAGGCTCAACTTCAAGAGGAGGGTATACTCAGCCCACATAAAGGGCGTAACTCAAGTACCCAGCTTGGGTGATAGGGGAAGCTGTGCTACTGGACCCTACAGGGCACACACTACATTAGGCCACACTACCAAGACATGGAGTCAAGACAGCTCTGCCTAATACATGGAAAGAAACACAGGGAGGCTGCCAAAATGAGGAGATGAAGAAACCTGGCCCAAATGAAAGAACAGATCAAAACTAAAACTTTGTTTAGTTTTTCCTTAAAGTAGATGATCAGTTTATCAGATGCATAATTCAAAACACTGGTTATAAGGATGCTCAGGGAACTTAATGAGTTCCTCAACAGCATAAAAAAGACCCAGGCAGAAATGAAGGATATGTGAATGGAAATAAAGGACAATTTATAGGTAATCAGCAGTAGAAAAGATGAAGCCAAGAATCAAAGCAATGCTATGGAACATAAGGAAGCAAACAAACAAACAACAACAAAAAAGCAATCAGAACAAGAAGAAAAAAGAATTTAAAAAAAAAGGATTGTGTAAGGAACCCCTGGGGCAACTTCAGGTGTATCAACATTGACATCATAGGGGTACCAGGAGAAGAGAAAGAACAAGAAATTGGAACTCTATTTGGAAAGATAATGAAAGTAAACTTCTCCATTGAAATTAAGAACAATCTAATAATAGCTAAAGGGGAGGAGGGAGGGGACTGTGGGGAGAAAGGTTTTCAGGAACTACTATAAAGGACACATAGACAAAACCAAGGGGGAGGGAGGTGGGTTTGGATGGGGTGGGGGGCGTGGTAAGGAGAAAATGCAGACAACTGTAATTGAACAACAATAAAGTAATTTATGAAACAAACAAAAGTGCACAAACAAAAAAAATAAACTTCCCTAATTTGGTGAAGGAAGTAGACATGCAAGTCTAGGAAGCACAGAGAGTCCCAAACAAGATGGATGGAAACAAGCCTACACCAAGACACATCATAATTAAAATGCTAAAGGTTAAAGATAAAGAGAGAATCTTAAAAGCAGCAAGAGAAAAGCGGTTAGTTACTTACAAGTGAGTTCCCATAAGACTGTCAACTGACCTCTCAAAAGAAACTTTGCAGGATAGAAGGGACTGGCCAGAAATACTCAAAATCATGAAAAACAGGGGCCTACAGCCAAGATTGCTCTACCCAGCAAGGCTATCATTTAGAATCAAAGGGCAGATAAAGAGCTTCCCAGACAAGGAAAAACTAAAGGAGTTCATCATCACCAAACCATTATTACATGAAAAGCTAAAGGGACTTATTTAAGAAAAAGAAGATCAAAACCATAAACAATAAAATGGCAGTAAACGCATGCCTATCAACAATTGAATCTACAAGACAAACTAAGCAAACAAGAGGAACAGAGACAGAATCATGGATACAGAGAGCGTTTTTTGATGGTTGCCAAGTGGGAGAGGGGCTTGGGGGAACGGTTGAAGAGGTGAGTGGATTAAGAAGTACAAATTGGTAGTCACAGAATAGCTTTGAGGATGTAAAAATACAGAACAGGAAATGGAGTAGCCAAGGAACTTACACAGGTGACCCATGGACATGAACAAAGGTGTGGGGATGGCCTGAGGGAGTGAGGGGTGCTTGGCAGAGGGAGCAAAGAGGGAAGAATTGGGACAATTGTAACAGCATAATCAATAAAATATAATTAAAAATAAACTATACATGTAGTTCTATGTTTCTGGTGCCCGTACCTTTTCTGGGGGACGGATTCTTGGTGGGGGCTTGTGAACCTCCTCTCAAGTTCAGAATCTCTGCCTTAGAAGTTACTGTGAGTTTGATAAAAGATAAATACAAAATGATTTAATAATGTGAAAGACAGCATTATTTCAAGTAGGTTGTAATCACTCCCTTCTTAGACCATTTAATTCATATTTCAACTCTTTTGGAATCCCTGATGAACACGTTTTCTGTTTTTGCAGTATTTCCCGTCCTCCCTTTATTCTTCCATCTCGGGAGGAGGGCGCGACGCAGGGTGTGGCTACCAGAAGGCAGGGACTGCTAAACCAACGTGCCAGCTAGCATATCGGAGAAGCTCAAATACTTTTTGTTGAACGGGTGCTTAAGTTTTCAGTGCAAAATAGTTCACAGCTCTTCCTGATACAACTACTTTTTAAGGTTAATTTGCACTCAAATGATCCCCTTACTGCTTTTATCTTTCTTTATGTACTTATTTATATATTTTTTATTTTGCTGAATTCGTTCTTTTCTCATCTCCCCAATCTATACACATTCAAACATAACTTCAAATTTGTTTTAAACTTGGAAGCACAGAGTTTTCCTGTAATTCAGGCTTTCCTAACTTTTGATAAGGTATACTGATTCTTTTTGCAAATATGTATATGTCTATAAGTATTACCTAAATGGTAAACTATAAGTATTTTTCCCCTTTACTTGTAGCCTCTCTGAGCATGTGACACCAGAGAAAATAAAATCTGTCCTTTGCTCTGAGGGTCAGGGTTAGAAATCTAAATTAAACAAAAAGCGAATTGAGAGAAACTTGAGGCAATTGAGTAGAAGATGTGATATTAAAAAAGTCTGTTTTTGTTTCATAAATTGTATTCATCTGCAATGCCCCGTTCATATTTGAGAATTAGTTAACACCCTGTTAATGACTTGGTATGGAAAGAGAAAGAATGCTAAGAGGTAAAAAGGAGCTTTTACTTTTTTTTTTTTTTTCCCAGTTTAGGAGATTTTTTAAAGTCCTGGGAGTCGCTATCATTGGAGGACAATTAGAAACAAAAATGAAAGCAAAGCATCCATGGTATAGTCGAGAAAACTTTTGAAGTGACACACTCCTGAGGAGTCGGGCTTGTACAGGCTGATGGGAATCAGGTCCTTTTCCCAAGGAGAGCAATAGCCTTTCTCTTCCTTTCAGATATTTAGGGAATGTTTTCTTTCATGAGAAAGATCTGGTAGGTGATAACAGTTACAGAACTGAAATCTGTACTTAAGTATAGTCGTCTGGTCGTACTTAAGTGTAGTACTTCTCAAACTTTAATGTGCATGCACATCTTGGGGGTTTTATTAAAAGGAAGATTCTGATTCAGTGGCCCTGGGATGGAGCCCCTGGCTCTTCATTTCTGACAGGCTCCAGGTGACAGGTGATGCTGGTCCGCCAGCAGGGCTTCAGTGACCCTTCTGAAGTCTCCATCCTAGCCAGACCTTTGAGGCAAACCTGTCTAATGCCCACACACCTTGGTACATGGCTTTTTACTTTCGTCATTGACTTCCAGCAGGACAAATAGAAATCCTTTTGGCATCTTTTTCACACATGCTCAAGCCATATATTTCACAACTAGGAAATACATGTTCATTTAAAACTGTCTCCTTTGGTATATGGCATTAAGTCATTTGTATAAATCTGGCCTGTGTTAGTGGCTATGTTGAAGTGGACCAGGGTGTCAAGGTCTGGGCCATTCTTACTAAGTGTTAAAATGAAGCTCAGTATTATGCAGACCAGCTGTAAACAGGATGAGCTTGAGGGGAACCCAGCCTGATCAGTGTAGCACACTGCAAAGACGAAATCAACAGGTAACGGACAAAATAGTGGGTATCTGCATTGCCTAAGCCTCTCTTTGGGGAAACAGAGTTTAGATATGAACGCCTGTCCCCTTTTCTTGCTGCAAGTCAACTAAGTCTACCTTGAGACCACCATGTCTTGTCTTTGCACAGGTTACCCCAAGGGGCACATTCCTGGAGTTCTGTAGTAGTAGAACTTAAAAACCAAAAAGTCCTTTGGTCGAAGTCAAATTCATCAGAGATTTCTCCTCAAACCCCTCAGATCTGGCCGCCGGACAGGACTCCTGCTATTTCACATTCCCCTTCAGAGCCAAGGTGTGCCAGACATTCCACTCTGCCAACTTTTTGCCCAGTGCTGGTGGAAATGGGAGCAGGCTGTCTGTGCCAGCAGCACAATTTGGGGGCTGCCTGAGCACCCCCAAGACTCAATCTGAACTGGGGAAACTTTCTTACTTCACTCTCCAAGATTCTGTTCTTACATTGGGGTTAAAACGTGTCTCTAGAAAGCCAGCCAGCATTGTTTTTATGCATGTTTTTTCACAGCGTATTCTTTACTCCAATCTTCCTCTTTGCTGAGGGAAGCATTGCAATTGTGGCCTCATAGACCTAGAACGTCCAGACGTCCCTACCAAAAGATTTTCTGTCAGTTAGAAAATATTTTCAATTGGAAAATTACATCCTAATCTCCACCTACGGAAACAGAGCCATGGAACTCATGCTTTGAACAAAGACAGCCCGGGTAATACGTGAGCGCTTTGGAATCAGACAAACTTGGATTTGAATCCCAGCTCAGCTGTTACTAGCTGTGTAACCTTAAGCTGAACCTGATCAAATCATTTTTCTAAATAAATGAAATCTGGTGAAGATTCCCACTTTTCAGACTGTTGGAAATTCACTCTTTGTCATTGTTGAGACTCCTCCTGGAAGGGGAGAGGAACTAACCGGTCTCACCCATTCACGGCTGCTCCTGCCTAGGCCCGGACCCCTGGGGTCTGCTCCAAGAGGGGCTCTGTTCCATCACCAAGGGGGTCTTTGCAGAATTCCCCCAAACCAGGTGTCCACTAGCATCCCCCCAAGAACCTGCTAGCCATCTCCATCAGAAGTCCCTGCTCTGGCACATCTGTGAGTGGGCCAGGGCTTGCCCATCATGGGACCCTAACACCTTCCCCTCTCAGTTTCGGGAAAGTCAGACCCAGGGGTTGAGTAAGTCCCTTGTTCAAGCCTACAACCTTCATATGTGTAGCTCTGAGGGATTCCAAATTCCTTTGGTCTCCACCTTCAACACCCAAAGTATCTTAACTTGGAGTCAGATACTATTCTGGAAGACCATTAAGTACCTTTGTTTTAATTTACGTAACAATCTTGGATGGTGGTATTCCCATTTTTACACATAAGGAAATTGCGGCTTCTGGGGTTTGGCCAAGAGCCTACCACCAGTGAGAGGAAGAATCTGCATGTGGGCTTAGATCTCTTTGTACCTAAAGCCTGGAGCTGTGGCCAAGCCAAGGTCTGTTCCCCCTCGAGGATTTCTTCGGTGTGTTTCCCTTACCTAAAAAACACCTGGCGTGGAGTAGCTTCCTACTTTCCATGTCAAAAATCTGTGAGTCTGCGCAACCGCTGCTTTACTTCCTATCTTTTTAAGCCAGAAAAAATGATTTTTAAAGTGAAAGGAGTTCAGAACTGCAGCTGTCCCCTGGGAAGTGCAGCTCAGCGTGAGGAGTAGCCAGTGGCTGGCACGACAGAGTGGGTGTCCAACTCTGCTGTGCTACAGGAGGTCGCAGATGGCCGCCAGAGACCCCAGTGTGGACTCCCTTTGAAAAACCGTGCAGAACTTAAAAGGGGCTGAATACAAGAGAACACAACCTGTGTCCAAATTTTAATTTTTCCTAAACTTGTGTCATGTTTACTGAATGTTTTTCTTCGTGTACACCTTATTTCTAGTTTAAACTCGAGGTTTCTTTTGTCCAAATTTTAAATAAAGCAAGAGATTCTGGAAGCCAGGTGGGTGCTCTGTTGGCTGCCTGGTCCGCAGTGAAGCATAGTTCAGTAGGTGATTTGTGAAGTTTGAGAAAAGTCAGTGGTATTCACAGGTCCAGCATGAATTCGCTGAAGGATGTATAATGCAAAACTAACTTTGTTTCCTTTTTTGAAGGAGTTCACATACGGAGGGTATGTTGTTGACAGATTTTGTCTTGATTTTATCAAAGTCTCTGACCGAGAATTCTGTGAAGATGGTGATGTGTTGATTAGATCAGTGGTTTCCTTTGTATTGTTTTTTTACCCCTGAGACCAGGCTCTCCCCTCCATTCCACGGCTGTTGGAAAGGAATTACAGAGCACAGGAGTCCAAGTGAAAGAGCATCGTCTGGGGCTACTGCAGCTGGGCCACCAGTCAGCGTTCATAAGCCATAGACTGGTTTTCCAACTTCAGGAGGATAGGAAGTCCTTTCATCAAATGAGAGCTTGTGTGAAATCTACCATATAAAACAGCTAAAGTAACATTTTACTAGTATTTTTTTATCCTCACCTGAGGATATGTTTAGTGATTTTAAAGAGGGAGGAAGGATGGGGAGAGGGAAAGAGAAGGAGAAACACTGAAACATCATTCGGCTGCCTCCTGTATGCCCCAACCGGGGAGGGGGGGGACCTATAGCCTAGGTATGTGCCCTGAATCGAACCCGCAACCTCTTGGTGCATGGGCCGACACTATAACCAATTTAGCCACCCAGCCAGAGTTAGCATAAATTTTTTGAAGTTTACAATTACAGTGTTTGCTGCAGAATGAGAACGAAACAGTTCTGAAAACATTAAAATCTTAAATCAGGTGTTGATGATAACTGTATAATAGCTATGTTCATATTATCATCTTTGTTTAATGAAATTATATACTTTAAGTTCATAATGTTTTTAAAACCTATTATAATTATTTGGAAATTGTAACAAAGGTTTTTAGTTTTTGTTTAGTTTTTAAATAACCTGCCTTGGGATCCCAGGATATTTTTCAGTTCAACCAGTCTAAGGGAATATTTGTTTCAAAACAGTAACCCTGTAACTAAACTTATGGAAACAATTGCTCACATTCCTTATCATAAATCTAAAGTCATACAGGAAATATCTAATTCTTAGAATAAACATTTACCCTCTCTTAAGTAGGATATTATCACAAAGGACTTTTCACTATGATGCAAGCAAGGCCATACAGATGCCCCTGAGTCTTGCCTGGCACTGAATGGAAGCCCACACGCGGGTGGGGCTGTGCGCTCGTGTGGGTGCTTGAACAGCTTCATCAGAGCAGACTGGGCACACCATGAGTTTTCACCAGGCTGACGTGGCACGACAGCTTCCCTTGCCGGTGTCACACTTAGCAGGAGTCCACATGGCACAGAGAGGTGGTGGAGGAGTCTGCCGTGGGGACTGCCCAGATCTCCCAGACCAAGTCCTTGGCATGGGGTGCACAGGTAGCATCTGCAGCGGGTGAAAAGTTTGCACATAGGCCATTTTGGTGTCATTTTAGAAAGAATGATCGTTTATAAAAATAGCTAAAATATATTTAAACAATAGAAACAGATGGTGGTGGTATCCGTGGAGCACTTTCATAAGAGTCTTCTTAAAAACATTAGCATAATATTGACTGGATGCTTGATTTATGTTAGGGAAAATGTTTGATTTCCTATAGAATACAGAGATAAATTTGGGGACAACTATGGAGTGTAGAGAAAAAAATTGCAATTCAGAAAGTTCATGTACACAAAGAACAGACTGCCTTTGAGTACAGACTGGGAAGTTACATATTCTAGATGGAAAAATCAAGGAGGGCTTCCTGGAAGAGAAGCCATGGGAAGGTCCTAAGGACATATAGGACTTGGATATGAGAATATTAGGAAGAATAGATGTTCTAGGGCACTTTACCATTTGAGAGAGTATAATTTTAGAGGGGAAAATGTAGGTAACACTACCCTCTTAAACAGATTACCTTCTTTATTAATAAATTAGCTCTATATGCATTTTAAAATGTATTCCACTAATAAGCTCCAAAAGGGACCATTCTCATGTATTAAACATGCTTGAGGTTTTTTATTCCCAAAGACACTACCATCAGATGGCAATTTGTTCAGATTTAGACCTCTCTAGTGATGCTTTGCCCAACTTGGCTGCCCCTTTAATGCCTACGTGCATCATAACTTTGTCCTAAGCCTGGCCTCTGCAAGAGTTATAGCCGTTCGCTCCTCCCGCCCACCTGTTTGTTCACCCACGCTGGTATATTGAGCACCTATTTATGTGCCAGGTCCTGGGGAGTTCTAGGCACCCGGCAGGGAACAAGTCAGAACTAGACAGGTGAATTGGGTACCTGGAAACCACCTGAAGTTCTTATCATTAAACTGTATTTTAAAAAGATAACAATGTAACTTTCCCTACAAAGTGATAACAGCATAAAATGTACACCTCCCAGAGCTTTTACATTGTAACAGGGATCAAAGCTTTGCCTAGAACTGCTTCTAATCAGCCGTGTGTGAGGGGAATTGTGGTTTGAGCCTTGGGACTTTTCCAGCTTATATGGCTTTTTAAGCAGCCAAGTTGGTCCTGTCCTATCTGTACTTTGTGGTGGGGACCGGCTCTGATAATATTCTTCCCAGGAAAGTGGCTTAAAGAAAACTCCCCTGCACAGGAAAAATCAGTTAGACGTGCCATAACGGAGAAGAGCTCTTGTGTCACTTCGGGGCAGGAGCGCAGAGCACAGGGAGGCCTGCAGCCTGGCGCAGGTGCGACTGCCAGGTGCTGTGGGTCATCGGACAGGTCCCTTAGTCTCTCGCGTCTGCAAATGGGGATGATCTCATATGAGGATAGTACCCCTCTCAAAGGATCGTTGAGGGTCAGATACGTTAATAAATAGTAACAGAATATTTAGAATAGAGTAAGCATTCGATTAAAATTAGCTATTTTCTTAGCTGTGTGTTTTTCAAGTTTATCCGTTTTTCTGAGAATAGGTAATAGGTACAAAGTAAGAGTGGGTAAGAAGCTAGATCAAATGCGGATGGTTAATTCCTCTTCCCTCTCCTCACATTCCCCACAGACCCCACAGAGCTGCTGATTTTACAAGGCTGTAGCATTGTGTTCGAACGTATGACCTTGAACGTTTCTGATTAAGTAGTTCTGGGCAAAGCTTTAATAGTTGGAAAATAAATCAGGCCTCCCACACATACCTGCTCAGCCAAGAATTTGTTTGCCCCAGGAACTGTGGGCGGGCGGGAATGGAAGCAAGGACACACCCAGGCTTTTGTGAACTCCCTGTTCTGGCTTGAGATTGTAGTGTCACCAATGCTTCCTGGTCATTTCTTTTCTTTTCTTTTCTTTTTTTTTTTTTTAATTGTCACCGAAGGATATGCTTTTGTTGGTGAGAGGGGGGTTGGGTGGGCAGGCACAGACAGACATTGGTGTGAGAGGGACAGCAATTGGTTGCCTCCTATATGCGCCTCTGCTGGGGATTGAACCTGCAAGCCAGGCATATGGTTTGACCCACAGCCTTTTCGTGCACGAGACGATGCTTCAGCCAACTGAGCCACCTGGCCAAGGCCCCAGTCATTTCTTTCCATTTTCAATCTAGAGAAACAAATTCGGGGGGCGGCACAAATAATGCCCCTCTGTATTACAAAATCTTTTACTACAGAATCATAAGCACATAATTCTGCAACCTAACAATATCACATTCAATCACACCATATAACATTTTACATAAAGTGTTCAAATTAAAACTATCAATTATTACACCCATGTTATTACCCTACCAACCACACTCAAGTGTGCGTTACTTCTGCCGGACCCTGTATTTTCATTTCTAAAGAAATGTTTTTTCTCTCTCCCTGACTCCAGGGGAACACCCCCCCACGCCCGCCGTTCTCATGTGTGTGTTTGTTTTCTAAAGTTTGACTCTGTATTTGATCCTTGATATAGTACTTGGGCAAACTTCTCCCAAGCCCAGGATGGCAACAGACAGCGTACAGTGAACCACAGGGCTCCCTGCGTGAATCCCAAGTTTCAAAGTCTGTGGCAGGGCCCTTTGGATATGTTCTGGAATTTTGTGTTCCTGTAGTGGGGCCGGAGACCCCCGCCTCCCACTCCACCTGTGCACTGGGGTGTGTTGCAGGTGTTGCATCCTGGGGAGATGGTTGAGGGTGGTTCAGTACAGCCCTACAGAGAGGGATTTATTGTCCCGTTCCTGTGGAACGGGCCACATTGGGACCTGTGGTCTGTGTGACCTTCAGTTCTTGGTTCCTGGCTTGTTTCATGTTTTCCTTTGCAGCCTACTGAACACGTAATCCCATTGCCCTAGCCAAGTCATCTCCCGAGAGCAGGTGTGTTCTTTCTGTGACCAAGGACAGGCGTGTGGTGGGTCCTGCCCTGTGGGAAGCAGTCTGGGGCAGGGTGGGAGAAGGGCTTCGGCCCAGGGAAATGCCCTCGGCCAGAGCTAAGCTGAGGAAGCCGTTTGACCTCTCTGAGCCTGTGGAATCACACCTCCTCTTCTGTTTAAGTCCGCCTCCCTCCCCCGCCCCTGGGGTCTTCTCAAGGTAAATGGGAACCTGGGACACGTGGACCCACAGGGATGTTGCTTTTCCTCGATTTCCTTTTCAGATGATGGAAGCCAGGGGTGGTATGTATTGCATGCCTTGTTTCTAATGAGATGGGAGACGGTGTTTGCCCGAGAGTGGTTAGCATCCAGATGGGCTTCCCAAGGAGCAGCCTTCTCCCTCATGGCCGACCGAGTGGTTTTGGAGGCAGCAAAACCCACTGCTCAACTATATGAAAGAACTGGCAAAATTAAAAGTAAAGAAGATTTTGTTTTGAAAATTATACCCCATCTCCCAGCAGCCTCAAACCCAGAGTAACCACCAGACATCCTGTTCCGCCGGCGCTTGCTGCTCGGCCCTGCCGCGGCCGCCTGGCTCTCGTCGCTGTGCACACTCAGGTCTGCCCGGCGTCCGCCACCACGTTCTCTGTCCCTGGGCCAGCCCGCTTCACTGCCACGGTAAAACCTGGAGCAGAGAAAGAGGCTTTTGAAAGACAGAGTTAATGTTAAAATAAGTTTGTCCAATGCTATGATGATGGGCTGATGTCTCTGAAAAACATATCTTAAGGCTGTTGTTTAAAGTTTCAAGAAGTGGAACAAAGACCTTCATTAGCTCCTAGACTCCAGTGGTCGAGTTGTGGAGAAGACCCACTGTGCTCCCCTCCACAACAAGAATGGGGGGGGCAGTTCCTGTGCAGATGGCCCCGCCACCCTCTGCCGGGAGGCTGTGGCCTCTGTGTCGCCTTGCCCCACAGCAGCCTGGGGCACCCGCAGGGCCCAGAAACGACCCTGGTGCCACCCAGGGCAGCAGCCCAGGAAAGAATGTGGGACTGAAGGAAGCAGGCTGTTGGGAGGTGACGGTGGGGATGTGTTCATGGCTGTCTGTTGGGGGGGTGGGCACCCAGTGTGCTTGCCAGTGCTGATGCAGAGCCAGGCTCTGTGGGATGGTCGTCTGCTCTCAGGTGCGGGCTCACCTGTCGTCATCTCTTCTTTGGGAGAGGAGCTGGCGTGGTTTCTGGAAACCTTCCAAGCAGTAATTATTGTTACTAGCACTGGTTCTGTAGTTCCCAGGTTGATTTCACCTATCACTCCCTTGACAAGTCCCAATCAGAATGGCCCTTCATATAAGTGACCAGAGCACATACTTGCCATGTTTTGAAAATTGCCAGTGGTGGTCCAAAAAGCAGATTAACTTGGGTGTAGATTCTTAGGAGAACAAGGACAAACTGTAAAATAAAAATTCCTTCATTTGTACCGATTAGTGATTAGGATAAAGGTTTGCATGAACTTGGGGAAATTGGAAGATACAGTTTGCTTTCCGGTGTGCCAAGCTTTAGCAGGCTTGCAGAGCACCACTGGGTGTCCCGCCAGTAGCGGTCCCTGTGCCTGCTTTATGATGTGCTCAGTCCAGGCTTCAGGGAAATGCCGTGGGCCCGTTTTCTACAGGTTTCCCAGTAACATTGAAATGTTTTTTTAGCATGCAAACTTACAGGAAAAATTACTTTCACTGTTACATAACATGCATGCATATGTGTGTATTTATATACATAAAAATAAAATATTGGGATTATTTCTAAACAGCTGTTTACAGTAGTTAGATTAAAATAGACATAAAGTGATAAACCTCAATGAAGGCCACAGTAATTCATGTCTTTCTACATAGAACAGGTTCTTTCAAACTAAATTCCTTCCCAGTATGGGAATTCCTCCTGTCGTACACGTGACAGGTGATCATGTAGGCACCGTCTTCTCTCTCTTTACTTCCCTCCTCTGCCTTCACTTGTCATCCAGTGAGCGCTCTGTCCAGGCCACTCCGTGGGCACTGCAGACACACAGATAAATGCCCCATGATGATCCTGCCAGTGTAAGTGCGTGCAGCAGAGCGAGGGCTGCGGGAAGAGGTGTGGGAGATTACCTGGACGAGGAGCTGGCTCTCGCCCCACGCAGAGGGGACAGAGCACAGGATTCACAGAAGAGCATCCCAGGCACAGTGCATGAGAGACTGAGGGCGGTGAGACCATCTCTGGGGAGTGGCAGGCACCTGGTGAGGTTGCGATGTTGCAGATGCAGGGGAGGGTCAGGGTGGCAGGACAGGGCTCTCTCCGCAGTGGTGGGAGCTCACTACTTTGCAAAAAAAAAAAAAAAGTTCTGCGGTGGAGAAGTGTATTTTGTTAGACGGTGTTTCCTTATATTGTGCCAAGTCCTCCTCCTCTTCTGTTTTACCTTTGGGTTCAAGCCAGAGGAGCAGCACAGAAGGAGCCTGTCTGCTTTCTGCCGCGTGCTTTTATATGTAGGTGGTCTGCCGCTGCTTTACATCCTGCCCCAAGCTGTGTATACCTTTCTCCTGACTAGATTTTGGTTAGTAGTTTGTTTCCTTCATAGAACCCAGTGATAGTTCCACTTGGTCTTTTCAGAGGGTACAAACAGTGGACTGTGATCTCCAAAGCAGTCGTTGCCCCTGGGCCCTCTTGTCTGTTGGCGTCTTTTCTGCTGGGTCCCTCCGTCTGGCTTCACAGGCTCCCAGGGGTGGGCGGCAGGCGGAGGGCTTAGTTCTGCCTTTTTCCCTCCGCACCATCTCCCTTGGTCATCTTAGAGCTTTAGAGAAAGGAAAAGTTGGCCTTTCTCACACGCGTGCTGGGGATCCCTGTCCTAGAGAAGTAGTTTTTTTTTTGCTTTTTTTAATGACAGTCTCACCATTATTATACTTTAGAAGCAACCTAAGAAAGAAATAAAGACCTGTGAAATATTGGCAAAAATGAACTGCAATGAATTAAAGTCACTCAGAAGAGCCAGAGGGGAACGTCGTAACTCGGGTTCCATTTTCATGAGAATTATCTGTGGTTAGAAAGTATTTGGTTATATTCTGCAGGAACGATGTGGCCATGTGTGTAGTATGAGACCCGCTGTCTGAGAGTGGCGGGATTGGGTCCTGGAGAGAGATTCTCTGGGGCTCATTGTTACGGCAGCCAGTACCTGCAAGTAATCACTGATAAAAGTTCTGTACTTTCCCAGCCACGGCCGGCTTGTCTGTGGATTAGCCCCTGCACACAGAGGTTGAGATGGAAAATGTTCATTCATTGTGGAATCACGAACCTCACGGAAGACAGGAGCTTGCTTGTCAGCAGTGGTCCTTTGTAGGGACTTCTGCCTACATGGGAGTGGCTGAGTGAAGGAAAGGGAGAATAAAAGAAAATTACATGGTGGCTCAAGTAGAAGTTTCTGACCCAGTCAGCTAGTTAAGGATGCTCCAGAAGAGACTGTTTGCTGACTGCTGGGATTTAATTACCCGACTATGAGAGGCAAAGTCTTGTTTTCTGTGTAAAACAATGTCTTAGCTGCGGTTGTTTCAGTCTGCCAGTGGTCCTTACTGACAGAGGGGAGCAGAGAAGGGGAGAGGAGGGTGAGGTAAGTCCTACCCCTCCGTGCCTGCTCAAACTGGGGTCTGTGGACCAGCCACGACAGCATCCCGGAGAGCCTACTAGAAATGTAGTCTCAGGCCGACACCTGAGCTACTGAGTCCGAGTCTACATTTTAAGAACCCCCCAAGGTGATTCCTGTGTGCATCGAAGTTTGAAAAGCACCACTCCAGTGGGTGATGGCAGCGCCTGGGTCACACGGGTGATTTACCTGTTGGGGCACGCTTTGAGAAACACTGAACAGATAGAGCCTATCAGCTCCAAGTATTCAATGGTAAGAATCAGAGCTTAATTTTGTTCATGGCTGGGGACCAGAGTTTGATCAGATGGCCTACGCCGGAGGACGGGGGTTTGTGCGCGGCACAGACGAGCTGCCCCTTGACGGCGTGGCGGCGGCCGGCTGCTCTCCTGCCCTGGAGTGTTTGGGTGGGTGGCTTCCACAATGGCAGTCACAGACAGTGACCGCCCCTTATTTTCTAAAGTAGTTTTTCTTTTTACTTTTATTTGTGCTTAATTTGCTTATACTTTTTATTTTTATTTAATTTTTCAATTACAGTTGACATTCAACATTACTTTGTATTAGCTTCAGGTGTGCAGCACAGTGGTGAGACGGTCATGTATTTCACAAAGTGATACCCTCGACATTTCCAGTACTCGCCTGGCACCACACGCAGTTACCACGGTATTCTTGACTGAATTCCCGGTGCTGTCCTTCACCCCCCCGTGGCTCTTCTGCAACTGCCAGTTTGTATTTCTTAATCCCTTCACCTTTTTTCACCCAGTCCCCCAACACCCTCCCATCTGGCAGCCACTAGTCTGTTCTGTCTGTGAGTCTGTTTCTGTTTTGTTTGTTTATTTTGTTGTTTAGATTCCACGTATAAGTGAAATCATATGGTATTTGTCTTTCTCTGACTGACTGACTGACTCCACTTAGTCTAATACCCTCTGGGTCCATCTTTTTTCCCCCCCATTAAGCACAGAGGAGAGAATCAAAAGGGTACTTTAAATTTTTTTAGACTTCCATCCTGCTCTTTCTTTACTTGACAGCATGTTATCCTCATGGGTTTTTCAGGGAAAAGAGTCTGTGCAGAAATGCGTGGCTTCCTCGGTGAGGTGTCAGGCATCAGTCGGGGCTACCTGGCACTGCTGGCAAACTGCCCCGTAGTGACCCAGCCCCGGCTTTAATAAGAATACCTCTGCGTGGGGTTTCTCCTGTTGACGCGTCCGTGGATCTTCAAGTGGAAAACCTTTTGTTAAAGGGAGTCATCACCTTTCATGGTCACACGTGCAGAATGATCTTTCTCCTTATTTAGAGAAGTGATTATTTCCAAAGTAAAGGAGCGATGCTAATGTAACAAGTACTTGACTGTTGTAACAGGTGCTTATGTGTGTTCAGTTCTTTTGTAACGTGATGCAAAGATTTCTTTTTCTCTGATCTTTTCCGCTATCTGTGATGGTCATCTATTACTTCCATAGCAGATAAAAATTCACTATATTTTCTTCTGTAAAAGTAACAACTAAAACAAAAACAAAAAATACCTTGTAGTGGTAAAAGGATTAAGACCACAGGGCATTTCCTTCAAGTTCTAGGAAGAATCTATTCACATTTTAGGAGTAATGGTGCCTTCCCGTACAAGCCACTGTGATCTCATGCTCGGGTTGTTCCAGCGGCCCAGTGACTAACCTTGCTGCTTCCTCCCATGCTTTCTGCTCCGTCTGTTCTCAGCACAGCCGCCAGATCATACTTGCCCTGCCCAGAACATCTCAGTCCTGTTCCATGGCCTCATTGTGCCCTAGAAGCCCAGTACTCACCTCTCTGATTACGTGTCGCACTATCATTTCCTCTGCATGCCCCAGTCAGACAGGCCACCCTCCTGCCTCAGGACCTTTGCACTTGCTGACCTGGCAGTCTGGAACTGTCTGAAGATACCTGCGTGACTCATCCCCAAACTTCCTTCGGGTCTTTACTCATTTGTCAGTTTCTCAGTGAGGCTTTCCTTGACCACCCTATTTAAGATTTAACACGCTCTTCCACTCACACCCTGACATACCTTGTATTTTACTTATGTTCATTGTCTGTCTTCTCCAAGAATGGTAGCTCTGTGAGAAGAAGGGGCTTGTCTTGTTGAGTGTGTGCGCACCGCCCCTAGAACAATGCCTGGCTTATTCCAGGTGCGTGCTATTTGTTGAGTGAGTGAGTGCAGCTGGCCGTCTCCAAACTCAAGACCAGATATGAATTTGGAGCCAAACGCATGTGGGGCTTCTTCCTATCAATTTTGCTCTCATCCTCATCACACAAGAGGACTGAAATGCTAGGAGAACATCTTTAAAATATTAACCACAGCTGCGAGCCATTTGAAACATTCTACGTAGTAAGTTAGGGAATGTCATTTAATTGTTGATTTGTAAGGCCAGTGGGAGAACACAGTCAACTACACAGCAGGCCTCCTGTGTGCCAAGTATGCGGAGTGGGGCCCCAGGGACAGGAGGAAGTGCAGTGCGCGGAGCCTCCTCCAGGGATCTCCACGCTTTTCTTGCTGCCAGCCCCTCCATCGGGGCGGCATCCGGCCGCAGACTCGGTCTTTCATGCCCCCAACTCTGAGGACTACTGCTCTGGGTGCGCCTGCCTGCACATTTGTTTGCCGGTGTTGTCTCACCAAGGACTTCCTCTGGCTACGATACATGTTTTCCTTTTGTTTGTAGTGTTTCTTAGTAACACACTGCCACAAGTCCTCTCTACGCAGTCGCTCTCCAAAGGTATCTTGAACTTCGTGCTCTGTTTCTCGTCTAGTATCTTAAGATTTATTTTGGCCGTGGAAGTCGAGGAAACAAAGGTTACAGAAGAGAATGTAGATGGTGCTCATCTAATTACTGTTACCCCAGAGGTGGGAGGGCACTTCGGGGGGCACGGAGCCCACCCAGGGAAGCTGTATGGTCTGCCTGGCAGAACCATCCCCATTGTGGTGACGGGCGCCACCAATTCTAATAGCCCAGAGCCAGCGCTCATGCAGCAGCATATGTCCTGGGGGTCCACTGCTGGGCAGCATCCTCACAGAATGAGCACAGTGTCCCCCCTCACGGAGCTTCTCACAGCCAGCGCGAGAGAGATTAATGTAGGTTAATGACCACAGAAATGCGTGACTTAATTATAAGCTGCGGTAAGTGCTATAAAGGAGACGATCAAGGTGCTGTGGGAGCTTTGCCCTAGTCCTGGACTCCTGTGACAATTGATCTCAGATCTGTAGGTTACTTGGCGTGTGCACGCTTTGGAGGGAAGGGGCAGGGTGTGTGTTCACCTCTGGGCAGAGGAAACAAGGTGTGCAAAATCTGAGGGAGTGAAAGGAGACCAGAGTGGCTGGAACGTGAGGACGACGGGGAGAGTGGTGCATGGAGAGGTGAGCAGCGCCAGAGGAAGGACCGCAGTCCAGTTCTGGGCATTTATTGTAAGACGGATGCAGAGCCTTATCAAAGGGGTTTTGGTAAGGCGGAGCCACAATCTGTTTTCATTTTTAGAGGTTTGCTCTGGGAGAGGGTGGGAGCTGAGAAAACAGCGAGAGGTGTTTGCGTTTGTCCAGGAGGACGATGGCAGCTGGGCTGGAGCGAGGACGCTGGAGGACATTGGCATCTAGGTTGCGATTGCTCTGGTGGCTCACTGGGCAGCCCTCTGTTAGCGTGGCTTGATCTTCGACCTGCCTGTGAGGTGCCTCCTCCTGGGGTTTCAGACACATTTGTTGACTAAAGAAGTGTCAGTACATCAGTCAAGCTGGATGGAGCAAGTGTCCAGGCTCTCTGACAGTTACGTTTTTCCTTCTAAATGAGTACACAGGCATTGTAGCTTTACACAGGGTGGGGGCAAAGTCAGTTTACAGTAATTAATGAGTAATAATACGAGAATAAACCCTGTGTTTCACGTACTCACAACTGTAAACCTACTTCTACCCCA